>UFQX01000023.1:433270-701784 GCA_900497675.1 Arapaima gigas | reverse complement strand
GGGGGGGGGGGGGGGGGGGGGGGGGGGGGGGGGGGGGGGGGGGGCAAAATAGGAATGACTCACCAAATAACACCGTTTAACTCTTACACAGTTTGGTTGTCACAACACAGAAAAAAACATTGTAACATATTAAAATGATTTAAATTTACATTTTCCCCCACTGAATGGAAATTGATTGACAGACGGCGGGATGAAACTCAATTCTAGTTCTGACCAACGCTGAATTCTGATAGTTTTCTCTGCTAGTAACCTTAGACAGTGAAGGCATCCAGACAAGTCAGCAGGCTGTGAAATAACATTTTTATTGGTTCATCCTAACGGTGAATGTGACTGACAGCTGACAATCACTAATTAAATCCCCAGAAGATGTTCACAGTAATAATGACTTAATTTATTTTAAGGAAAGGTAAAAAATATGTGAGGATAAAGAAAAATAACATGCCATTAAAAATGCCATTTTTAAAAAATGTACTACAGTAAAATGCAAACCAGTTGAAAAACATTTCCCAGAACATCCTAGTTGCAGCATTACTTTCTGCAGCCATATTCACATATACATAATCGCATTGGCTAAATAAATACTGCAAATAGTCAGGCCAGTGACGTCTGGAAACATCTGGTGTCATGGATGTGTGCCATTTGTGTCTGCTGCCAACGACTTGCCTGGTCTCAGCTCGCCTGGCATGCAGGAGTGCTTTTACATGTCAGAATTGCTCAACCAACTTCTGTTTCTCAGTGGACGCATCAAACTTGACATCTGATAAACTTCACAATTACATTCAAAATTTGAAATGTATTCTGTGGTAATGTGGTATTAAGAATGTCTATAGGAACATGTGACTTTTAAATGAATGTGGACATCTGTAATGCAGGTTACAACCACAAGATGGTAGGGTGTTCATGAGGCATGTGTGCTATGGAGTTTTGGGTGATGGTAGTTTGGAAAAGGTAAAGTTGAAAGGAAATATTTTGCAGTTTCACACAATAAATTATGAAAGTGATGCCACTTACAATCGAAGTGTCCTGGTATTTCAATATTCAGAATATACAAACCTTGTTAATTTGGGTGATGTCTGAGCTGGCACTACTCTGTTCTAGTCACTTTCATATTAGGACATAGGCAGGTACAGTGTTAGGAATCTTGTCTAAGGAGGTGGTGTTATCTGCTATAATATATGTCTACACACACGTGTGTGTGTGTGTGTGTATAAAGTAGTAGTTGTAGCTGAATGTTACCTTCCACACTTATAGCATACTCACTGATAGGTTTCGTTGGCTTAGAGCTAGTGATCGCATTGCCTGGTACCTTTTCATTGTTGCATATATGTTTTCCCTGAATTCTTGGAGCTATGAGTCTTTCAGTATTGACATAAATGTTTGAAGAAAGTGTAACTCAGTTTTTTCAGAAAACAGTATGTGACTCACCCCATTTTAGACAGTTTAATGTGTTAGGAGACTGATATCAGTGAGAAATATTTTGCAGCTCTTTTCTGGACATTACTTTGTTGTCTACTGGAAAGAGAGTAGGTTGCTGTTGGTATTGACTAACCAAGGTCAATGCCATTCCGTGACTTCAGCCACTTCTGTTGAAACTTCTGTGTTGATGGTTGTTGATCATTTCATAAAATTAGCTGGAAATGTTGGCAAACATCTCATCTTCAATAGACATAATTTTTTTTTATTTCATAAACAATGAGAGCAAAGTGTTGCCTAGGAAGAGTGGTCATAAATGCTTCTTTAAATAAATGTAATCAGTACCCTTATTAGAATGCATCAGTGTTCTTGAATCTTGTTTTCCTTAGCCCTCCTAGTGCATTTCATTAACAGTAACTCTTTTAAGGTAGTAGGTTTTGACTGCATATTCTAGGTTATTTGGTGTCAGGCATGAAAAAGTACTGCAAAGAAATTATATGTTGCTCAGCCAAAATAAAATTGATTCGTAGCATTAGCCATTTATACAGTGACATTTTATTGGAGCATGTTAAGTACCTGCTCAAAAGAGCTACTGAAGGAGCCCTCCCTTGGGTTGAATGAGGATCTTGTAGGTTACAGGTTTGTGTTTTATTAGGTGGTTTAGCAATTGCATTTGCTGCAGGTTTGATAATTAATAACAAAGTGAAATATTTTAAATGTTAAAATAAGGTTGCAATAAATGAAGAATACACATTTTAGTCATTTTGTTCTTTTTAGCAACTACCTCAACACAAAAATGTAAGAGTAAATCTTAAATTATCAGTGAATATTGTGGAACTTAAATATTTTTATTGAACCAAAATGTTTTTATATTTGCTGCAAGTGTTTCTGCAGCAAAGACATTGCAGCTGTGATTTCACTGCAGGTCAGCAACAGGGTTCTGACTCTTACCACTGGTGTGGCAAACTGCATGAAATTTGCCATATTTGGTTTAAAAAAAAAAAACTCAAATTTCCCTTAACTGTGCAAAAAAAAAAAAGTTTATCTTTTTTTTAAGGCTTAAAGGTTGTAGCTTTGATCCCAGAAAGAGAGCATGTGTGAGAGATTGCCCTGCAATGCAGCGGTGCAGTAATTATGTTCTACCTAGTTTTACTCTGCCCCCGTTGCTTTCAGGATAGGCTCTGCACTGGACAAGTGGTTGTTGTTAAAGGATGAATGGATGTCCTGAGTATAGTTGGCAGCTTGTGTAGTAGACAGTGTTTTGAGTTGCCTCATGATGACCTTAGCTCAGAGCAGTTTATATGTCAGCCTCTTAGGGAGTATATCAGTGACTATTGGTAAAAATATAATATACCACTGCACAGCTTGTGCCTTACACTAATGACACCCCTGCTATGCAGACCAGAAAGTGATAGTATTGTAGGCACAGATGTCTTTCTGATCATGCTGCAAAAACTCTGAGATGAATTTAAAATCAAGCATTTGGCAAGATTTTCTCCCATTTAACACACTGGAGTACTGATAATAAAATACTATGGCAGGTGCCATGACCATTTGGATCTATTAACATCATTCAATCACTTGTACTGCAGAAAATGCCATTAAGACTCTTGTTAATGTCAGTCTCTTGGATAACGTTTATCACTCACTGTTACTGTTTTTCTTACATTTGTATTTCTCATAATTCTTCAATCCTTTTTGAGAGCTGCTGGATGGGTTTTACGGAAGCCTTTGTGTTCTCACGGGATGTATTATAATATGAATCACAGTTTCAAGCCCCCAGACTGGTAGATTAGTTTTATCCAGTGAGAATTTTTTTTTTAGCAGTTAGAGGGCAATGGAAAGGGGCAAAGTTTCACTATGAGCTATGGATGTTGTGTGTCTACCTCTTCTGAGCAAGCTTTACTCCTTACTTGACAAGTTTACCTGTAAATGGGCAATGGATTCACAGACTTTAGTACAAAAACATTTGGAAGTACCACAGGTTTTTCTTCTTGCAAAACTTTCATATTGCATGACCCCCCCCCCCCCAAACACAGCTTCAGGCTATAAATATGTAATTGGTGTGAATCAAATAAAATCTTTTTTTTTGCCTTTCTTAGCTTTTGTAAAGATTTCCAGATAACAAAGTCTTATTTGAGGTGGATCAATAAAAGGTAGAAGGCCACATATTGGTGTGGGACTGTTTTTGGCTTAGGGAAATCTCATCAGCCTGAATTTCATCCTAAACCTCTTTCAATCTGACTTTCATTTTTTTATGAATTCCCTGCCTACCCGATGCAGAGTTGTAGCTCCTCTCTCTATCAGCAAGAGTGAAATCCAGATGGCTGCTCAATATACATCAAAATAAAAATATCAGCTTTGGAATCAAGGACTGGAATTGTAAATTTGATAAGCATTGTGAGAAGAAATTGTGTGGAGGTTTTGTTGAAATGCTGTCTGCGTAAAATGGGGGACACCTGATTTCTTCATTGGATTTCCCTCCAAGAGCTTAGCTTAGCTTAGCTTGGTGTTGAAATTTAAAAGGACATTACAGCTGTATGAATATCCCAGGTGCTGGTGCATTATTAGAAATTAAACTGCAAGACGAGGAAATGGAACAAGTCGGGTAGTCTGACAAATTGACACAACTTGGAACAAAGTGAAGTATTTTTGCCATGGACCATAATAATTAAGAAGGTCTGGTTAATTCTTTGTCCCATCCCTTCAGTTCTTCTGCTAAACTCAGATTTCTGGGGATACATTAAATGAAATTAGAGCAAATCCTTTCAAACAGGATCTGCAGAGTTGAAAACATGCAGGCTTCAAAATCACTGTCTGGTTATTGTACTATTTCCAGATTTCTAAGTAAATGGTTAAATGTCAGATGTTAATATATCTTAAGTTGTCTTTCATCAACTGAAAATGGATGAGGGCAGCAGTGTCCAAAGCTATGGTTGTCCTTTCAACTTTAATGTGGCCTGAGAAGGCATCTCTCTAAGTAAAGATTTTTGTTCTTACTGAAAGGTATGTCCCAAGACATTTAAATCTCCTGTATTAGTAAGAAACCTGTTTGCAGTACAGAGTATAAAATAAAAATATGCTCTATATGATGAGTGATGAGGAATTGAAGTCAGCTGTAAGTGACCCCTCTTGAGGTTTCTGAGGCAAAGGAGGGTATGGGATTGGTTTACTGTTCGTTTCTCCACGCACGTGTTTGGAGAATGGAGGAAACTTACACGAACACAGTTAACTTGCAAGCTTCACGCAGGTTGATACAGATTCAAACCCAAGACCTGAAACCACTGTCTCAGTGGCATAAAGCACTAGCACTACCTGCTATTACATAACTGATATGAGAGTTCCAGCTGTATATGTACAGTTTGGCATTTCTTTTGCAGTTCCTGTTAAGTGGCTTGCTTGAAGATACTAGCAAGGAGCTTCAGTCTGTAGCTGAAGATCTTCAGGTTGAAACTTCATCACAAAAATGTAATTCATATGTGATTTCTCTGTGTAAATTATATCCATGAAAACCTTTAATTTTTAATTTATTAATTAATTTTTATTTTGCAGCATTCAGCAATGTGACCAGAATTGCTACCGTTTTGTGAGATGATAATATAGTTGTACAAATGAGTAGCCCTGTGTAATTCTCCTGATATTCTTGAAAAGTAATGGATTGTTTTATGTCCCCCCCCCTGCTTTTTGTTAATGTGCTGAATGCGAGGAAATGGAATTATAAACTCCTAGTTTGATGGACCCACTGCCTACTGTGAACTATAGTCATCTTTTCAGCTTTCATCTTCCACAACTATTCCAGTGATGCTTTAACATAAAACACTTAGTTAGGGTGCTTGCTGCTTCATGCACTGACTCCCTTAGAGCACTACCAGAAAGAATGCTGAAAGGTTTTGTATTGTACATATTTTAAGAATCAATGTAGACAACAGTATTATGTATGTGATGAAATACTAAGCAAAAAAGGCTAAGGAACAAAATATAAATGATACTGCTGTGTGATTTTTACGGTTGGTATGTTGTGTTTCAAAGTATAATTTTTATGTGGCTTTCATATGAACTCAACTGTGGTGTAGGTGTGCAGTAAACTCTGCCATATATGTTGACCGCATCTGCGTGTAGTCCAAGCAGAACGTGTATTGAATTACAGTGTATTGGTAATATAATGTGTGCAAAACTGAGGTGTATATGTAGCGTCGACAAATACTGAATAGCTTTTACATGCTGTTCTTTTGGTTCAGGATCTGATTTAAGAACCATGCAGCACCTTTATCTGAAGTTTTTTTTTTTTTTTTTTTTTTAAACGTGGTTAAATTAATGCATAATAAATATATTCATAATATTTTATGTATATATACAAAATTAGGGGATATTTTATAATTTACAGATTACTGCATACTATCATTGGACCATTTCTCCCTGTAAAAACACCCACTTGTTGAGTTATTCATGCACAAGAGACCATTTTGGTGCCATAATTAAATCTTCGAATAAAAAAACCTGAGCAACTTGCCAACCGGAATGACCTGTTTTACTGCAGTGGGCCCCACACATAAATGGGACCGTTATCCACATAAACAACTGATGCAGAGAGTAAGCTAGCACCATAAGTCATCTCTGCTGATTCATTCATTATTTCATTTTAGCGCGGATCTGTGCAGTAAGATGGGACCCATTGCTGCTGCTAACCAGGATACGACAAAGTAATTGGACTATAGATGCCATGTTGTAAAATAATATTGTAGCAGGCAATAAGGACATACTGTATTTAAAGAAAAGTGTTTGTTCTTTAAAAAAAAGGATTTGTTTTAAAAAAAAAATATATACATGTGGTGTTTTAGGTACTAACATTACTCAATATCTAGAGGTTCAAGGGACAGCTGTTTAATGCTGGTGACTGGGACTCAGATCAGTGAAGATATTAAAAAACTATAGCAGTACAAATTATTTTTATTATGTGGTTTTCACAAAGTGTTTTGGTTCTGTATTTTGATACAAAATGTGTAAAAATCGAACTTTCCTCATTGCCATATGATTTAATTTATTGTAAATTTTCTGTATGGTGTCTAAATATAATAGTTATATATAAATAGAGAATTATAAAGCCATGTCCAGTAGTTTGTTTGCAATTTTGTGATTTTTAGTGGAAGCCAAGGACTATTTTCACAAATAATTTGATGCCTTTGGGTGGTGGTAGGTAATGGGGCATAATTTAGCAATCTTGTCACACTGGTATAATTGCTTGTTGTATGTGTTGTCAATTACACTTCCACCCTCTGTTTCAACTCAACAGTAGGGTACAGTGCACGTGTACTTTGAGTGAAGTTTTGGCAGATTTCACAAGTGGAAATTTGTGCCCTAAGAAGGCACATTACACCATTTGCCATGGTAACTGGAATGTCTTGTTTCAACTCTTGTATCAGTGAAGTATTATTTTTACTAGATTGTACATTTAATATGAAATTCTTTAAACAGACCTTACATTTTGCTTTTGTGTAAGTCCACAATTTAATTTTTTTAAAGAACTGAACAAGATTATAATTTCAGGGAAAAAATGTGTATAGGAATGCTTTACTTTTATTAAATTGGCTTTGCTTAATTGTTCACAAGGAGAGTTGAAAACAGTTTTGAGACAACAGTATGTGGTAAGCATGGCAGTGCCCCAGCATTAACTTGAATACATTTAAAGCAGTATTTTATTACACTGTGAAATGGTATGTGACAGTGTACACATTGAAATCTGCCTTGAGACAACCTGTCTCTGAGATGATTCAACACTCTCAATTTTATTGTTTAGGTACTATATATGCAATATATGTATCAGTGTGGTTGTCTATAACTGCAGTGCTCACGACTGCGACCAAAAATGTACGTTGGATTCCGAGGGTTGTGCTTCCTGTTGTTACTGACATTCAGACTTTGCACCGGTACATGTTTTCATTCTCAGTAAAAAGAAATGTCTGCTCAACTCACCATTGTCATGGGTTTGCTTTTTAAAATACTTTGTGTCTCTGAGTTGTCATGTCAGGTTGTTGAACTGTTTCAGATCTCCACGAGACTAAACTGTTGCTTTAAACCTTGCCAAAAACATTTTAATGAGGAGATGCAGAAGACAAATTGAGCTACCATGTGTCTTATCGTTGTCCTTCATCTGCTGCTTCATACAGGCATTTAGCTTAAAAATAAGACATTGAAAAAGTGACACAAGCTGCTGTACCCGTTTACAGCTTTGCCTCCCAGCAATGCTCACATTTCTAATTTCCTGATGAACAAAATAAAGTAGTAATTTTGTGCTTTATATTCATCGGAATTTAATGCTTTCCTAATTGCATTCATTAAAGTCAGGCAGCTACATGCATGCATCATTTATCATCTTATTGTTTTCTGTGCATGCTTTTTAGAAACGAACACACTCACATTCGGGCTGGCGGTGTCTGGCATTTAATACAGCCACAAACAATCTGGCTTTATGGTGGCCTCAAGTTGTTACATGTTTGAAGTGATCACATGTGGGACAAAGTAACATCCATGTCTAAGGAGCAAGTCTGCCAGGGGGGCAAATAGTCCAGGTATGGTCTTGTCACCTGTGTTCAGAGTGCATATTCATTGTTGCTCACAGTAGCAAACCCCTTTTAGCAGAGTGAGTGAGAGCAATCCTCCTCTCTTATGCTGTTCATGTTTGTCACTGTGACACTTGTTTCCAGGGCAGGAGTAACCTTTCCACCAAGGACAGCTGTAGTCGTCCTGAGGGGACTAAGTTTACCCACAATGCCTGGAATCTACTTTGCTCTGCTATCCAAAGTGTGATGCATTTGCTGCAGAAGGCATTTGTGTCCTGTGAAGGGTACAGGCACTGTCATTTCAGCAGTAATTCAGTTGAAATGTGCCTCTTGTTTTAAGTGTTTTTGTGCACATTTTCTGACCCTGTAGGTGTATCAAATGGCTGCGTGCAGTGAATATTTTGGCTGTTTGTGTGTTTCTGCTTTGAGGGCCCTGAACTGCATGACTGCCTGATTTGATTAGGGAGCTGGTGAGCTTCCTGTTGGAGGTTCGAGGCGATACAGTTTGCCCTCTGAGTGATCTTCTGCTCTGCTCTCACAGTCCACCCCCTCCAGTCAGCAGACCCTTAATTGCTATGTCGACTCATCGGGGCCTGATGACAGCTGGGAATGAAGACTCTGGGTTTCTGAAGTAGGCCCAGCTTCTGTTGAATATGGGGAAAAAAAGGAAACATGGTCATTGTTGCCAGGTTCATTTAACTTATCACCTTGATCCTTTAAGAGGGTAACTTTTAGAATTGAACTGAGTCATGTGACTTATTTTCTCAAACAATGGTTGTTATTATTCCTACTGATTCACAGAGTGCCACATCCTTGCAGCAAGGATAGAGCACCCAGAGCTGTGTCTTCTATTTTAATGGAACACAATGTATCAATTAACCTCTCTGGTTACATAATAACCTGGAGTCAGTATTCATTACCAGCAAATGTCTCTGTGAAAGCTTTTTTCTTCTGTGTTGCTGAAAACACTGCCTTTCTTTGTTTCCCTGGATGATGTCTGGAGAGGCTTCCTGGATCAGCTGACTGACACTCAAGTCAGGAGGATGCAGCCCGAATGCTCGTGGAGCTGTCAGCCAACCGTGTGTTATACTAGAGAACTAATAATGTGTGATGGAGATGTGTGATGCAGTTGTTTGTGCATCAGAAAACACCTGATGGTTGTTTGTACACTGAATGCTGTAGGCTCTGTTAAAGAATTCAAGAGTAAGGCTCTTCTCCTAATGGCTAAAATCATTAGTTACAGTCACCATATAACACTGACCTTTGACCCTCAGCCAGTATATGTGCTGCATTGTCCATGGCAGGTATTGCTAGCAGCCCTGGCAAATCAATTTTTCATTAATATTACAAATTATAAGGCACAATCTTTTCATTTCCAATTAGCCCATGTTTGTAAGTGGCTTTGCAGAGTTTCATAGGTCTCTCACATTTTTTGTATTGGTTCCAACATGATTTTTATTTTTTTTTTTTTTTGCCAACATGTTTGTTGTTTCTGATCTGAAACTTCCAGAGGAAGAGTAACTGGATTTATCAGTTAAGCTTGTCCCTTTTGTTGGCTGGGCTAAGACTGACTTCCAGTGTGATATAGTGATGGAATTATTGACTGATAAACACATCCCTCCCACTGATCTGGAAGCAGGTCTTCTGAAATTGGGATTGACCTACATCTGCACTGAAAGACTTTCCTGCTTGCTTGGCACAAAGTGTTTCATTCCACATCATGTTAATTCAAGTCATTGAAAATACAATCCATCTTGTGCTGTCATTTTCTCTCAGCCGAAAACATTTAATAACATTCCCAGCATGAGCACGGAGCACTGTGGCGGAATTTTGTGTACTGAGCGCCCCAATGCATTAATATTGTAGTGTCCAAAAAGTTCATCTTTGCCTCAAAAATGTGCCACAAGAGTTCAGTTGGGGGTCTGTTTTCATGACTCCAGCTGGTCTAAATCCCTGAGATCAGCCTCTTAGAAACAACTGTCCCTGGCTGACATTGCAAGAGATCAGATTGTTTTATTTCTACACAAAAGATGGCTGTTCATTACTAGCTTGACCTGCAGGGTGATGCTTCCGGGCCTTGTGACATGAATTTTATGAGGACTCCCTCTTTAAACCTTTACTGCTTGGTATCCAAAATGTTTTGAGCATCAGGGAGGATTAATGCAATTAGTGACCGCATGGTATCTTGTATTGCTACATATGCAAGAATGTTGTCAAATGGCACTGCACATAAAGGTACAATGTCATGCAGCACTGTGCATGAAGGAATGGGGTCAGGCTAGGTTTGTCAGCCCTTCTGGTTATTGGTGAAAGTAAAAATAGGGATTAAGGCTGCTGTTTTTTTGTAAATTTTATTTATTTGTGTTGATTTATATTTTTTGTAAGAAGGTAATTGTTAAAATGGAAACATAATAAGGTATTAGCTTGACTGACGGATGTACTCAAATTACATACTGATCTGCTTAATACAGTATTGGCTTTGCAGGATTTCACAGGTCTAATGTCTTTTTTTGTATTGGTTCTAACATGTCATGTGTGGGCATTATATATAAGGTGCATATGCATTTAAGAGAGTGGTGTTATGACAAGGAGTGTTGGGTCCTTGGAAAGTCAGATGTGGTGTTCATATACATGCAGCTAAATTGAAACAAGTTCCCACTCTTGTGTCTTTAAGAGGAGATGTAAATGTAAAAATATTCGTCAGTGAATGGTGTCATGCACCCGCAATGAACTTGGTCTTGTTTGTTACAAATGTGCGTAGACATTTCATTCACATCAGACCACCTCATTGCACTGGCCAGCATGATGCTCGCGCGTGATCCCCGTGTCTGCGCTACAAGGTGTTTTACAGTGTTTTAATGACATTTGGGAAAATCTGGTTTGGGGGCTTTAAAATGGGCTGGGAAGCATTTTTCCCTGTAAGAAATAATGGCAATAGCTATCTTGATTTACGCATTTTTGCGTAACAGTCATGTAAATCAAGGGATGACGATTTGTATTTACTCAAGTATGCAGAATGGGGTTTTTTAATGTTTAGAAATAAACCATTCATTTAATTACAGTATACTGTAATGTTGCCACTTGGCTATGTCCTATTGGTAAGTAGCACTATGGTAATACATATATTCACTAGAGGTCATAATTTTTACCACCTGCCCCTGTTTGCATTACATAAACCATTTATGTGCATTGACTAAGATGAATGTGAAATCCTCAGTTTCCATTATGCTGCAGACTCATGAATGTGTACTCTTGTGATCCTGTATTATACTTTGCTCATGCCCTTGAGCTCAAGTAAATTGACCTTAGGTCCAATCTGGATCTTCCCACTGAAGAGCTGCAATATGCAATATTGTGCTCATGTGTGCTTTTAGTTTATGAGTATGCTTGTGTACTGATGAGTGATAGGTTTACACTTTATGCACTGATGGAGTATGTAGGATGTAATTATGAGTTTTTGCAGTGCTAGCTTAGTAAGTTAACAACACACAGAATTTTCAATTATTCTTTATATGAGAAGCATCTGTCTACAGAAGGACAAAAAGCACATGATTTTGTTCCCCTTTCAGAACAATAAAAAGGTTACCTCAACTACTGACCTAAGCACATTATCAATAATTACTTTTTCTGCAGGGTGACATATGCATTGTAGTTGCAAATTGATTTTAAAATCGTTTAAAAAATGTACAACTGAACCTGAAATACTGAATCCTGTTCTGTAAATGTGCACATCTTGATAAAATTAAGACATGTATACAATAATGTTTGCTTGTATGTTGTTCCATTATTTTGATTAATTTTGAATGAGATGCACATATTAGTGAAATTTGTCCCAAGGTGCTGCAGTTTTTGTTTTTCCCTGTTGCCTGTTGGAAAGAGGGAACATGGATACTTGTTTGACCATGCATGAAGGGCATGGATTGTGGCACGCTGCATTCTGGGTCGTAAAACAGTAACGGCCTCACTGCAGCTCAGCTTTTGTCATTGGTTTGTTGGCCAGTGCTGTGAGAATTTCCAATGTTAGAAACATTTACAGTGGTTTTTGGCTGTCTATTTAAAGGGCAACAAACTGTCTAGGAGCTAAACTGATTGTTCTAGAAAGCTGTTAGGTAATTCATCATTACACAATGGCTTTGATATGTGTGACAGTAAGAAAATGCATTAGTATTTAAATACACAGGATACATAATGGTAATCTGGGATAAGGTGGTTTTCCTGTGTCACAATTGGTTTTAAATATTATGATATTGTCGTGTGTTTTATATAAATGTTTTTAGATAAATGGTTAAGGGAAGTACAAGAACATTTCTATTATTATTATTATTATTATTTAATATTTAACTGTCATTTTATTGTCTGGCTTAATATGCCACGGTTTAATGGGGGGCCAGATGTCCCCATGAGCTTCTCCCCCACAGTGTGACTAGTCAGTTTGCTGTTGCCACCCCAACATTCTTAGGTGTGTGTAGTGTTGTCACGAAGAGAACGTTGGACTGACAGACTTCTTGGAAGGCGAATGTGGCAGACAGAGGAATGCAGTCCAGGTGCAAATTTTTAATGCTTCATTGAAGGGTGCTATTTACAAAAGTACAGTATTTACAGGTCTACTCAGATGCAAAAAAAAGTACAAAGGCTGTATGACTATGGAACTTCAGCATGAAGGTTTCCACAGTCTGTTCTCAGAGCCTCCTTGTAAATCACAATCCACATCTCCTTGTAGATCATAATATTTAAAAAAAAAAACATCACATTTTTTCTAAACATAGAACTTTTGAACATAAAATACATTTAGACATACGTTTAACACAAAAAATATAATCAGCTGAGTTTCAAAACAGATATAGTATTAAAACAGTATATGCCACCATAGATTGAACTTTCATATATTAACGGTAACTTCCAAAGACAACGGGCCACTTTCTATGGGGTCAAGTTAATTCAAAACGATTGTCTCTATTTGGCCTTATAGAAATGGGAAGTAATACCCTATACCAGCAGTTTTGTAGCAACAGCAAACCAAGTCCAACATATATTAAGATGTAACTAACCGTTTAGTGCTGCATTACAACAAAATAGAAATAGTTACAATAGCTAAATTGTTACCATAGACTGAATAATGTTAATTATCAAACACTGATATCGTAGTGAGTGCTGTAAGTGCAGTTGTGTGTTGCTATGATCCTATGAAAGTTGCAATGTTAGTCACAGCTCTCTAGTGGAGGAATCCTAGGATTTTCCACTGATGGCAACTGGCGTCATTTTTCTGAGTAAATATGCACTTTCTAATGTTGTTTGTACATAAGTTAGCTTTGATATTCTATACATCTCTGCATAAATTTACAACTGATTTGTTTTTCTGTTACACAGTTTACACATCCCCTCCGTGAAAGACTTGGTAGTCTCAACAGAATCTAAGCCGCACCTAATTCAGTTCTGTTAAAATTTAGGGATGCACAGTAATATCGGAAACATATCGGTATTGGTCAATATTTATCTAAATTAATTTTTATCAGCATTGGGCCAAACCTTAAATTCAAACTGATTTTTGGTAATGCAGTCATGTTCCAGGTGAGCAGAACATTTAGGCAAACCTAGGCAATGACACTTTAGAAAATGTTTGTTTTTGAAGTTTGCATAAGTGCCATTTGTATCACTAGCGAACTTGGTATCAACAGGAAGAGATTGTTCAATGCAGCTTCTGCAGCAAGGTATAGATGAGCCTACATTTGTCTGTAAATATCATCCAGGTAGATCTAGTCCCATTTTCTCTGTATTTTATTGATGTGTATTTTGGTATTTAAATCTGGTAGAAGTACATAGAAATTTTTGGATGTCAGTATCGGTTAAGAATTCCCATATCAGTACATTCCTACTTAAATCTTTTAGATTTAGATTTCACACAAATGTATCAGTTTGTTAATTTAACATTTATTGAATAATGCTTTGTTTTCTCACTGAGTCCATATTATCTCACTCTTTTTCAAATCATTTTGTCTATTGTCTTTGATTTCTTTGTATGGTTCAGTGAAGAAATTCTTCTTTCCCTCTTTCTCATCAGTTAAAAATTCCAACTTTATTTGGATGCGATTATCCTACTTTTCAGCAAGAATGTGCATTTTAGCATACATTTCTTCCATTTCTAGGCTTGATGTACTGTGAATATTATGCAAGATACAGTGTGTATTGCTCCAATCAGGACACACACAAGGTGTAATGAGGTCAAAGCATTCATCCCCCACTGGCCCTTTCTTAATTGCTTTCTTCCAATTATTTCCTAAATGTGCCAAGTAATCTGCTCTTCCATTCAGTGAGTGTTATGGAATAAAGACAAAACTGTAATGTGCACTTTGGGACTTCATAGCAAGATCCTTGTTGCAATCTGAGGGCTGTGCTGAAAAGTTTCAAACCTGGTTTTTTATGTTGGGTGGAGGTGAGTTCTGTTTTTGCTGTCAGTTGAATACTTACAATTCTCACAAAACCCCCAACCCTCTTTCCAGATGATTTGCAAAATTGAATTCCAGCTTGTAGTTGGCTCACAGGGGCCCAATTTCATCTTCAGAAACAGTTTAGAAGAAACGTGGAATAGGAATTGGCACCACATGGCCCCCGTTGCATTAAAACCTCTAGGCAGCTTGCAGTGATACATTTACTGCTGACTGAATGGAGGGACTTTAGGTTGGTTCCCTGTCTTTTCCTTTCTCTGCTCTCCAGCCATCTGTCACCAGGCATGCTTCACATCCTGGAACCTGGCCTCACACTTGTTTTATATCGTAGCTTTCACACGTTTATTCAATGTGTGGTTGTTTTTGACTGTATCTGAAGGGGGCCTAATTCAGTGCAATTGATTCAGTTGACAAAAAGCAATTGTGGAGTGTGGGGGGGGGGTTGTATGGAGCAGCGGATTTAATTACCTTCTCAATAATTATCAGTACGTCATTCCTGATACAGTGACTGTCACACGTAATCCACGTGGAATGGTGCTCTCTATAAAAGGAAACAGCAAAATTGGTTTTATTTTATTTATGACATATTTGGCTGTTACTTTCAATCAGTTGTACCCTTTCAAAAAGCATAAAGAAAGTCGTTTTCCCTGCACAATACATTCTGTTTTCCTGTCAACCACTTAACCATAGCCATTTTCCACTCATAACAGATTGATCTGGATTAATTTCTTGTTGTTTTCCGTGTTTTGGAAAACATGCAGCACAATAGCAAATGTTTTGAATCAGGATCATTTAAATGACAGAAGAGAAAATATTGCTGGTTGTTTTTGTGTTTTTGAAATGTTTTGTGTGCATTAAGATCCAGTGTTCTGATTGTAGGTCATGTGAAACGTAAGGCAAGGAGGAAACCCTCATGGGGAAGAGGCATTATCCGTAAAAAGAAGAGCTACCTGAAGAAAGAGGACATCGAAGGAGAAGCGGAAGGGGTGGAGTCAATTGACAGACTGGTATCCGAAGATGTTGGGGAGGAGTCAAATATGGCAGGGCCCAGTGATTCTTGCCTGACGCAGGATGAGGACTCTTCGTGTGACACCATGGAGACCTCTCACTGTGAGTCACAGCCCAATGGACACTTGCTTTCCACAGAGGAGGAGAGCTCAAATGAGCCACCTGTGGGCCCTGCTGAGCCCAGGCACAAGCAAGGGACCATGTCTGCATCTGCTGGACTGCAAGAGTGCATGAATGGGGATGAGTCACTAGACAGCTTAGACAGTGAGGCCAACAAGAAGAGCTCTGAGGGTGGTGAAGAAAAGTATACAGAAGCAGCACTGGGAAGCACCCCATCTGTGGCTGAGCAGGGTGACACAACAGTGAGTACAGGTGTGGAGCGCAGTTCAGTGGACCACCAGCAGGAGAACAAGGCTGCCATTAAACAGAGCAGTGCACAGCTGGTGGCCTGCGAAGGGGAACAAGGTAAGGAACATAGGATGTGGTGGATTGGGAGCACTAGTTGTCAGATTTTCTTGTTATATTTCTGTCTGTGCATTGAGGGTAGTATATAGTTCAGATTCACTTGGAATTCATATTCTTCTTGTGGAAGGATATCGATTCTACTTAATTTTTTATTCCTGCTTCCTGCTATCCTTTATTTCCTGCTTTTATTTTTACATTTTTGAGTGCTCTGAAGCTAGATGCAGATTGCACAAAGTGATTGAAGAAACCTTTTTCTTGTTTAAGAAGCATTCTTTAAACATTACACTAAATATTTAGAGATGATGCTACAAAGTAACATTAAAAGCAGCACTGATGGGTTATTGCTGTTGAGGCTCTGCTCTCTTAGTCAGGAGCAACCTCACTTGCATTCTGCCTTTCTGGTTCCCAGTGGGGCATCATGTAACGCTGGATTCCCCCAGTAGCACAGACCAGGCAGACAGTTGGGTTGGGGGCAATACAGACAGTTACACTAATGCTGGAATTCTCTGCCCTTTGAAATGCTGGCACAATGCATATCCTCCAGAGCACATCAGTGGGGGTGTAGTTCATGTCTTCAGACCTTTAGGACATGCATTTCCTTCCCTGGGCATAGATGTTTAGTGCACTCTGCATTCCAGGTCAAAGCATACCAATTTGCATTGCACCCCTTCAGCCTCTGTTATGCCCCTGTGGTCTTTAGACCAGTGCTTCTCTGCCAGGGTACACTGGTGAAGCTATCTCTGCTGTTTTTGCAAAGACAGCAGAATGCTATCTATCTTTAGAGTAGGCCTTCATTGTTATGACAAGCAGCACCATTTTAAATTACTAAGCATTTGGAGGGTGTGGAAATTACTTTGAGCTGAGTTCTGAGTCGTAAGGGCGAGAATTTTTAAAGAAATAATCGACAACCATTTGAAAAGAGCATACAGCCAGGTTTGCATAGATTTATGTCAGGTTTTTCCTATATTCTCAATGTTATGTCAGCTTTTCCAAAAAGTTAGTTGGAAAGTTTTTTTCCTGTGGAATTTGTAGCTGCTTTAGTAAGTAATGTTTATTAGTGCATGGTGGGTAAAAATATGTCTTTGGCAAATTTGGCAATTCTTTAGTTGTGGACTGTAAATCAACAGTTTTTACTTTTTGAAGTCTGTTGTTTTAGTTTATTACTGCAGTATGGTCATATAAACACATTATTTGCATTTACAGTTGTCTATCATGCCTTCTGGTATGACACATTTCCTCTTACCTCGTGCTTTTATGCCAGATGCCTCTAAAGTGAAGAAGTGCAAGAAACCTTCTGAGCAACAAAAGGCAATAACTGTGGAGGAAAGAGCTGAAGATTTTCTACTTCCACCATCACCACCCCCTCTAGTGGTTGACTACGAAAGACTAAGGGTGAGAACATAGAACTTATATATAGCCCAATAAGGCCATAACTACTTAAAGAAACAAAAGCTGATTGCTTATATGTGACAATATTTCTGTCCAGTACAAAAGTTAAAATTCTTTTTTTCTCACTAGCATTTTAACTGCCAAGCTAGATTAGCTTGAAGTTTGTTTATATCACTAAATGGGTAAACAGGAACAAATTACAAACATCAGTGGCAATTAATAGAAAGTGGCATGTTAACCAATAAAAAGTGGTCTCGAAGTTGCTGGTAAACTAAGCAGCACCTGTGTATTAATTTTATTTTTAAACATTTTCTCGCAGTATTTTATAATAAATCTTAAAGCGAAAATGCTATCCAGTTCTGTTTCACTATATATTAATGTTAATATATTTTGCACTGTACCTTAAAAGTTATGATGGTCTAGTTTCATTTTATTGTTTAGTTCTAATTGTATAATCATGTGTGAAATGTTACGAGATGGTAGTGAAACCTGAGCTAATGGAATTATGCTTAGCATTTGGAGGAGTACTATCCAAATGTGGTCTTTTTTTGTCCATTGTCTCTGCGGGTTTTTCTGTATTGCACAGCCTTGATTGGCACCAAGACAAACGTGACACAGTTGAGGGGACGTCAAGACACAAATGATCAAAGTGTTATTTCACAGGAGTTGTATGAACAGACAGTAGCTACGATCAAAGCTGCAGTTTAGCCAATCCAACCAAGATGAAGTAATGGTTGTTTGTTTTGCTTTTACCATGTGTGCCACAGTGTACTTTGTAATTATTATAGCAGGTTTTCAAGGTGTGGGAGGTAGGTGACAATTTATTTGAAATGTTACCAACATGGGAATAAACTAAAGGAGGATTTCATTCTTGTGTACAAGGAGTGGGACCAGAGAAAAATGGGCTACAACGTGGAGTAGTATTCAGGACACAGCCTCAGACTCATGGCTGCTTTTCCATTACATGTCATACTCTATTGCTGCTGTGGAAAAGCAGAGGGGCTCAAGACTGTACAGATTTAGGCCTGACTTCAGATTAGCATGCAGAAAGCTTGAGATGCCCT
This sequence comes from Arapaima gigas, assembly GCA_900497675.1. NCBI lineage: Eukaryota > Metazoa > Chordata > Actinopteri > Osteoglossiformes > Osteoglossidae > Arapaima > Arapaima gigas. Next base: position 683,445 of record UFQX01000023.1, on the reverse strand, counting down.
CTCTAAGGTTATTTAGTAGGCACATTAATAATAATATTCCGGTTCAACCAGTGACATTTAACTGGGCTACAACCACCATAATCTGGAAAGTACAAAGATGCAGAAAAGAATTACTTTCGTTTATTGTGTCACAGCCGTTTACTCTGTCCTCCCGCAACTCTTTCCTGCTTTGCATTCCACATACAGTTGATGCACTTCTTTGGTACTCATAACACGACAGTACAGAGAACCAACAGAATGTGACAGTTTCATAGAAGGGTAGCTAAACCATGCTACCGCTTAAGGGAATTATGTGGCGACTGGTGAGTCATGCATTTGCAATAAATGGTGTTTGTGTGTGAGCCACATGCAATGTTTTTGAGGGCTGGTACCAGTTTTTAAATATAACTTTGAATATGTGTTCTAATAGCTAATTACCCAAGTTTAGCGATTCACAAAGACTTCACAAAGGACATAGAAATATTCAGGTAATATGAATGAGTAGGATTGGCAGGCTACTACTTGTGATAAAGTACATGTGCATATTCACACTAAGTTGCATTATGCTGACTAGCATCATTCAAGAAAGTATTACAATGCTTGTAAATAACATACAGCTGATCCCATGTGCAGGAGTATCAGCACAGAAAATTTTCAGAGTTTAAGACTAAATGCTGTGTGTTCAGAAGGAAAAACAAGAACAGTATTGTCTATACTTGAAAATCTGTTTTCAAAATCAGGTAACTAATAAATCAACCAAAGGTGTGTGCGCAAACAATATTGAATATTCTTTCATGTGTAAGTGCAGATTATGTTCATTGATGCACAAAAACTGGAAAAAGCTATCTTAATTGCAAGGGATAGTTTGTGGAAAAGAGGAGTAGAAAAACAAAATTTCTTGTACTTTCTGGAAAAGTAAAAGCAATAAGGTGAAATTAACAAAACAAGATGGGGAAAAAGTAAGACAGTTGTCGTCAGATACAACAGGTATGGATTTTACTGCATTGTGAAAATGAATGTTGAAACAGCATTTTTACCTACAATGGATCTGAATTTATGAATTGTGTGTAGGACCCCCTTCCCCTGAGTTTCTTTAACGTTAACAACATTATTATAAAAAAAAAAAAAAAATCACAAAACCTAGACTGTGCTGGTCTGTTGGAATTGTTTGTGTGAAGTTCTATTTATCAGGCCTTTTAAAATCTCCATTGTGTTTATAGTTGGAACGTATCTCTATAAACAGTCCCTGGCACTTTGAACACTGCAGCACACATGCTGAGTTTCACCTGATATCCAAGTGCAAATTGGATTGGCACTTGAAGTAATTCCATGCCTGGTGGCTGGACTTGGGTAAGGATACAAGCATAATTGGTGTAAAATCATTCTTCTAAGATGCACTGATCTGCTCCTTATCCTTTCAGCAGCACCTAATATCACACCATTACCTCTGTGTAGTAGTCTTGACAAACAACTGCTGTGTGTCCACATCATAGACAAACTGGGATTTGCGTCTGCCTTCCTCCCAAACTGCTGCCAACTCTGCTCCCTACCACACTGGCCACAGGCAAGCCATGCAGTAAATAAGATGCGTCTTAAAAGGCCACTTGGTGAACACTCAGCTGATATGAATTCTTTCTTTACTCTGGCAAAGGAGGTATCTTTGGTGAATATATTGTGAGGAACAGAAGTGAAAAATTTGTTTTTCATCCCTTGCTTGCAGATCAAACTGATTTTCTCTTGATTCGGGTTAAAGTCACTCACCTGAGGAAATATTTTTTGGCTTCCTAGTGCCTATCCTGCTGCATGTTAGTAGAAACAAATTTCCTGCCTTCTGTTGAAGTGCAAAGCCCACCTCTTAGAGGCCAAGTCCTTTGTTTCTATTTTCAACACACCTGAATTTTGAGAATAATATACAATGAGGCAAAGATGTCTGTAAAATTGCAATCTCTAGAAATAGCATGGGTAACAAGTGAGGAGGTCAGAAGTATATGGGCTAAACTGCAAAGTGCTTGTGATGGAGGGATTTAAAAAAATTTTTAAGCAAATATTAAATGTTCTCCTAGCATACAGGAAAGAGGAGGGAAAAGTGGGTGGGGACACCATTTACAGATATATCACTGGAACACAGGCAATGGAGAAATAACGTGACTCATCTATTGCAGCCTGAGAAGGAGAGAGTATTTCTATTCCATGTAGTTAAAGCACTGGCTTTGCTTAGAGGACTATTTTAATTGGATCTGTTGGGTGTTTCTTATACAATTTCAGCCACAGTCTTGCCATCCTCTATAGTTCTAATCCTGTGTGACTTCCTGTACTCCACCTTGTCAAAATTACGTTGAAGTTTTGTTGGTCAACCTCAGCTGCTACATATGTCTTAAAGGTGTTATTGGAGCTGAGTTAAAATGTATTGAGTTGTTTTAGGAGGTGGCATTCAGGGGTAATGTAAAATAGACGAAGTGAACTGACAAATGTATGGTTGTAAGGGCTCTTTGGTCTGCTGATGCATAGACAAGTATAGTACTTGCAAATAGCACAGAGAATTTTTGTGGTTCTGTCATAGCTTTTAAATGAATACTTTTAAAATTTATATGCTTGAGTTCAACAAAATGCTATCAGCTTTTGTTGTACATAAATCGATGGAGAGAGTACCTTTTATTTTGAATATATGGTATATCAATCCCTGCTGGCTAGTGTTGTCTCGACTTGTTACATAGCGACTTCTTCAAGTGCCTATAATTGAGCATAAGCCCACCCAAGCTGAGTGAGTGAGTGATCTACTAATTTGCCTTGTGAATTAATTTGATCTGATAATATCATTAAAATAACAATGATCTAATAATAATCTATTAAAAAACAGCCCCCACATTCATACATGAGTAACCTGTCAGACAGGGTTGTGCTAATTTGGTGCCCATCCTGAAGACATAAGGTGTGAGGCAGAGTACACATCAGACAAGACTCCATTTTTTAGGAAACCACTCGCATTCATACATTACAGCCAATTTAAAGTCACCAGTTCACCTAAAACACATCTTTGGAATCTGGGGTGAAACTATAACATCTGAAGGAATCCCACTTCAACGCAGGGAGAGTATGCAAACTGTGCACATAGAGCCAGATTTAAGCCCACATCTTTACATACAACCTGATGCTCCGTAAAGCTTCTCCATAACCTTTTTCTTTGAAGAAAGAGCTGTGTAAGCCATATTAATTGTGCAATTCATAGGAAACCAAAATAAGCTGATGCTTGTGCTGCATGGAAGAAGTGTGTTCATCACAGCATTTGTTTCAGCCTTTTTTGACTTTCTTTATTAATAATGAATGATTTATACTATAGTAGTGGTTTTTCCAGCTAATCAACACTCAATAATGATAAAGAATTGCTGTCTCTCCACAAAAAGATTTAGTTACATTTATAATAAGTATTGGAGGACCTGCTGTGTATGCACTTTTTTAACACTCTGCCTGGCTGTTTTGCCTCAGTGTTTTGTTTCATTCTGACGGACATACACGCTCAGCTTTCCTTCTTCAGTCAACCAGGTCACACAACTGCTTCAGACCAAAGTGACACCCCTGGCAACACATGCTGATTTTTTTTGGGGGGGGGGGGGGTGAATAGTAAAAGGAGAGTACTCTTGAGCCTATGGACCTCTGCATGTAATGCAGGCAATGAGTGGAGCTCAGCTTCTCAACATAAGTGACCTCCTGTAGGTGTCCAAAGAGCTGGGGGATGAGACACATGGGCACAGTAAGGATTTCATCTTTGACACTCAATAATAATGAAACATAGCCTGTTTCTCTTTCTCTTTCCCCCAGCATTCCATGACACGGCACTCCTGGCTATTAGGTGGGGAAACAGCATAATGCTGGAGCTGATCTTGTTCTTTGAGCTTCTGAGTGCTACCTGTTGGGTTTGGTTTGGGTTTGTTGTAATGCTGCTTTGCCTTATTGCCCTGCCAGTGCAGCTCCAGCTATTGACAAGTGCATGGTGGTCATCGCCTGTTTGACAGCTGTCTATAAACTGGGTTCCATAACATTTTTATGATTTCAAAACATTTGCTAATAGTCTTTAAGTCTAAGACCTAATTTGTAAATGGTTTCTGACAATATTATTTTTTAAAAAGGGAAGATACAAAGGAGGAAATGGGATTTCTGGTGGGACAGGTGCAGCAAGTTGCTGGGTACAGCACACATGTTCATTCACTGTAACATATGCTAGACTTTATGTTGAATGCATTTATTTGCAAAATATAATCCTTTACTTTATGCATTCATTTGTAATATGTGCAAATCAACTGTGCTTTGATCTGAATTTTTCCAAGTATGAAATCCATATTTTGTAGCTTATATAGCTTATTTTATATTATATTTCTATCAAACATTTGTCAATTGTGTAACTTTAATTGGAGAATACATTTGCTTTATTTTACATAACGAATACCTGTTCTGTAACATCTGTTACATTATATATATGCTTTTACTTTCTCTGTCTCTTTCTCACTGAATGGACTACTTTATTATTTTTCTGTAACTGGAAAGGAAATTGGCATTCAAATAAGGCAGGTGGAAGTGGATTGCATCTCTCTTTTGAAACCTTTTTCAATGCTTTTAGCTTAAAAAGTACATTTTCAAAAGGTTATACTCATGTTATTATGACTGCCCATGTTTTAAACAAAGGCCTGGAACTTTGGGTTTGAAATCTTTTTTGCATTTGGCTATCTTGTGTGCTTTTGAAATATGGTATAATTTCTTACATATGCTACTTCTCCTTTATAATGTGCTTTTAAGGTGAACAATTTTTATTATGCTGTTAGCATGGGATGGACGTACATTGTTATAGAGAGATTGTAGTGCCTACTTTTTAAGTTTTGGATTAAATGTAAATATAGTGATGGAAGAAATAAATGGGGAAATGTTCTTTACGTGATGAAAACCAGTGTATTCTGTGGAGTTTGGTCGTCTACCTTTTTTGCTCACACTACTTGCTACCATTTATGTTTAAGTCTGGAGTTTCAAAGTGCATTTGCCTTTTACACTACACACTGTCCCAGTTTCCATTACAACATAGGTTTCTTCAAGCCAAGGCTTTGATTGGTGTTTCAACTCTAAACTTTTAATGCTACACTGCAGTTAATCCAGTTTGCTTCTGCAGTAAAACTTTTCCGTATTACGTTTGAAGCACTTTTTCAAAGACTTGAGTTTTCATAGCAGTGAGAGATGCTTACAAAGTTTTTTGTTAATTCTGTAACTTGTTTAAACCTGCATTAATACTTTTGTATTTGCTGGTCAGGATGCAGTTTTGTGTAAACACATTTTATTAAGGTGTTGGCTAGCTGGCAGGTTTTTTATTTTCTCAGATATAATCACATTGCATTTTTATTAACTGTGTGATACACCTTGGACTCCAAGGATTGCTTGGTTTTGAGTTTGCACATGGAACCTTGCAGTCTTGAGTACATAATCGTGATTCCTAGTGTGGAGACAGTAGTGGTGGTGATAATGTGTATTTCAGGCACAGACGTCAGCTTTGGTCCTCATCCCAGCAGGCATGGGGGTGTTAACAGCAGAATCTCATTCAGAATTAGTAACTGGAATAATAATGAAACCAATTAGGAAAGTTGCACTGCTGTACTATATTGCTGTACTATATTTTCTATTCTGTATTTTTCTGAAAAGTGTCATGCCAGGTTGCTTAAGACTCCCAAAATGGTATTATGTCTTTTCTTGTGTTCTAGTAATGCCGAGCTGAGAGGAATCTTAAATCTGCGCTCATGTTTCTTGAAACTTGCTTAATTCAGTGACTGTGTTTATGTGCTGTCCAAGTGGATAGAGTTTTATACAGAATAAATGTTGTCTTGGAAACTAAAATTTCAGAAAAAGTTTCCATTAGTAAATAGTTTGAATAACCTATGCATTCATAATGCATTCAAAGTGAGTCAGCACTCAGGAAGTCTGGGAAAAGTACTAAAGTGGAATTTGATAACGTAGTCCTCCTCTGAATTTGAAATCAGTTGAACTTGACTCATTTTATCAGCATCTACATTGTGTAGCTTTGTTATGCCTTTTGGCCACTTAGATTTTTGTACAGGCAGTATGCCCAATACTTGCATACATTTTATTATAGCTGTTCTGGACCAAAAAACAAAACCAGGATTTAATCGGCCTCACTGTGAACAATTAAGAATTTCATTTCGGGGTGCTCTTCTAGGTTCAGATTGAATATTGTGATAAACTAATCACATCTTTTCTATTACAGTTGGCATTCTATCATTTGTTTCTCTTTCAATTCAATTTCATAATGTTTCCAAGTGGAAGTACCACATGTAGTATAAACATACCATTTATTGAAGTGCAACATTGTAGTTCTCCAATAATTTAAACAGAATACGTTCCTTTAGATTAACTGGGGAAGCTGAACACAATTTTTGCTTCTGTCAATTTGGAACTTTAATATTACACTTGTGAAGTCATAAATGATATTTTGCTTTTTTTAACCACAGGCTTACCTTGATAAATGTTGTTCATTTACCTGTGATTATGAATTTTTACTGTTTGTCTGTGATGCTGGCTCCCCATACCTAAGGTGCACAATTGATTCCTGAATATTTTCTTATAATGTCAACTTTTATGAAACAAATTGTAAGCTACTGTTTATCTGTAAATGTGTTAATGACCCACAAATTGTTCACCTCTTTGTCAAAATTCCTGCTTCATCAATTAAATACTGAGAAAATATTCTTTAAAAGCAGAACATGAGCACTACTCTGGATAGCTTTAAATGCAGCCTTAAGATCCATGTTTTAAAACCCCATATGCTAACATATTTGGGTTGCCCCATTTTTCTGTCCTCTTCATATTTTTTTTCTAGCTATAATTTTTATTGTTTGTTGTTCTTGACTGACATAGTGGTGCAGCAAGTGCCTCCACTTCTGATCTTTGAGCGTGAGAGAGAAAGAGTGCGCCCTGTGTTGGACTGGTGTTCTGTCTATGATATTCCCTGCCTCACACCCTATGCTTCCAGGTGAGGCTTTTGACCACCAGGACCCTGGTGCTGGATAAGCAGTTCTGCATAAATAATGGAAAATGTATATTTATTCTAATTGTCTTTGCTTTATACTTGTAATCTTCCTTTTTATTGCACAGAGCTCTGAAAAGTTGCTTTTAAAGGCATGATATAAAATAATTATACTTATTAGTATATGTAATGATGCAGTCTGTGTAATGATCCAATTCTCATAGTATAATTACTATAATCATTTGTAGCCCCTCTGTTATTTGTAATAAATGAAATGTAAATCAAATTACACAAACTCATTTGTAATGGTATTGCATTTTAATAAAATTCTGTGTTTTTTAACTGATAGATAAGGATTTCCTTCACTTTTTAACTTTTAGGATCTCAAGCCTTTTTTTTAGGGCTCTTCATTTACATACATGATGGATTTATATGACATTATGGTACAACTAAGATGTGTGTAAGAGGTCACACTGGGGGGGGGGGGGTTGCCTTGTGTTCTGAACAAGGTTCATATTTTTAATGTGAAACTTCTTTTCCTAAAAGGCATTTCTTATAAGTGTGAATTTTAGGGTGCAAATTACTTGTGTTAGTTGAGCATGTTTGAGGGACGCCTGTATTGTTATTCCATCACAGTAATTGTGGCAGAACTTGAAAGGTCCTCAAATGTGAGCCGTTTGCTTGTGCAAACGGTTATGTATATTTACTGACACCATGCTTGCATGTTGCTTTCGCAGGGACTTCTGGAGCAGGTGGTTGAACAGAGCGAGGGATACACAGTAGAGCAGCTGGAGAGGCTCTACTCGCTCCTCAGCCAGTGCATCTACCAGCATCGCAGGGACTATGATAAGACACAGATGACAGAGGTAGGTCACACCATATCAATGGTCTGGGAAGTATGACTGGAGCAAAAGCCCAGAGCTCTGCAGCTGCCGTTCGTGAGAGCCGTTCTGATCCATGAATGTTTTCCTAAGGCTTATGTGTCATTACCTGACTCACCTGCCTTAGTGAAAAGGGATGTCTCTCAGCCCGGAAACCCAGACTGGAGCCTTCAGAAAAAGCCCAATTCAAAGCCTGTTCTGACATTTCACAGTTATACACTATTACTTGTAATCCTGTATTTTGTCATTGCCAAATTCTTAAAGGGCATGACAGCTATGTTTGTTCTACTTATTTGTGTTCAAATTTTTTTAGTATAAAGTATGAGGTCTTTGTATTTCTTTAACAGTGGCACAAAACACAAGACTCATGTCTTCTTGACTTTTTAGTTTGTATATTACTGACATAGGATATTTCAATGCAATGGGAGAAATCATTTTCTTTTTGTATTGTAACTATTATAATTGATATAATAACTGTGAAATCTGGTATGTTCTGTCAGTTGTAGATTGAAAGGTTGAATTTCTTACAAATATTTTCAATAAAAGGTGTGAGTCATTTTATAATAATGTTATGATTACATGGTATGATACACTGCTTCCCTTCATATAACATCAGCTCCTCAGGCGAGAGTTCCGACTTACGAGCAAATGCAATTTGTACCATAAAAACTGTGTAACAAGCTAGTAACTCAAAAGAAACACTGAGAACAGGCATTTCAGTTGAAAATATGTGTGTTGGAGGTGTCGCCTCAGACAAGACGTGCAGCCTCTACCCCACTCGAATACACATGTGAAGCTTCTCTCACATCTCCTCACTCATCTGTAGTAGTAATAAGTCTTAAAGGAAAAAAGTTTTAAACAATCTGCAAAAGTTCAAAATGCAAAAGAAAGACGTGCCTAGTAAAAACTGAAGATTAAGATTTTTATTGGTGATTACGGTAATTAGAAGAATTACCTCATCAGTAGTGCTGTTGCAATAATAATTTGTTATTGTGTTACATAGTACAATAATAATATATTATTTTATACAGCTCGTTTCAAAGTAGCTTCTCAGAGCACTTTATAGTGAAGAATGGAAGATGCATAGGTCACAACTGTAGCTGATTCCGCACAGAGTTGCAGATTCAGTCTTGTGTTATGCACTTGGTTTTAAATTAGACTTTCTCTGTGTTTAAAAGATAAGGCAAAAATGTTATGTTTTGTTGAATCTTCCCCTCACAGGGTGAACCTTTTGTGGTTTAAGAATGCATTATCTATTTTTCCCTTTTAACTTGACGTCGCTGTCTTTTTTTTCAGTGAGAATTCTTTTTACAAGCAGATCTTCAGGAATGAAATAGGTTGTAGTACTGCTATGTCATTTGCTATTTTTCCTGGGAGCATTGAATTACTGTATGTGCACTTCTGGAAGGTATGAAAATTTAGCTGCCAAAGATATATCTTTAATTTATATATCACAGGTCTGATTACCCAGATACCCACAGAGAATGAACATTGTGCCAGCAGCAAATGTGGTTAATTATTTAGGACGTATGTGCGGTGCAGTCAGGCCAGCGGACTAGACATCACCAAGTCATGCTGAACAAGCAGCAGTGATATTATCGATTTTCCCATAACTCAGCTTCAGCCCACTAATATGTCATTAAAAGTTAAGTCTGTAAATTTCAAGCCCCCTTTCCCCATAAACATTTGAAGATTATGCTTTAGCTACAGGTATAGATGTTAAATGGACGACTGAATGCACGATGCAGTTTTAAAATATTTTGTGCAACTTGCCATTTCTGCTGAAAAGCTGGGCATGCATGGAGTGTGTCACCACCTATGCAACTCTATCCCATTATGGTGCCACTTGCAGCTACAAATGACCTCTAATGCCACGCTAACCATCTGATGTAGACTGATGTCTTCTGGCCGCCCACCTCCACGTGCTGCTGCTCAGGTCTCTCAGTTGTGTTATGTGAAGTGCAGTTCTAAGTCGTTTTTGGTGAGAGCTGTTTTGTCTGCACTCTGAACAGAAGAGACAGATCTGTGTGTAAAGCAATAGCTGTTAAAATAGCAAATTGCACAATTGTTTAGCCAGACTGTTTGCTGGCGTTCATATATATATTTATATGCAAGTATATGCAACTGTATATACTGCTGTACAATTTGTGGGTTATCTGGCTCACACCATACTGACACACCCCTATTAGGCCACCAACGCCACCTCTTGCCAAAAAACTGTTAGATGCATGTGAACAACATATGTGGTAAGACTGTAAATTATTCACCTGTTGGTGTGAATGTGTAGAAATCCAGTAACAGCTCTATGGTGCACTGTTAACACATACTGTGACATTGGTTGTGCTCTCTCCTGTGATAAATCACTGTGGTAAATCAGAAGGCTTCTGTTATGCTGTAGAGGGAAAAGCAGTCTAGTCTTTTTGTAGGCAAGGTATGCTTTTTTGTTATATTTTAATGATTTGTTGTCTTTTTTATGCCTTTCTAAAATGTCAGTATGCTTGGTTTTGGGAAAGTGACCAATTTTACCAATTAAATTGACGTGTATTACTTTTATTTTTGCACAACTGCTTTTCACAATCCTTAGCTTTAACCCCTGCCAGAAGGTATTGAAACGTACAAGTAAAACAAGTGGAAACAAAAGGGGAAGCAGCCAATGGCAGCGGTAGGTACAAGAAAAGCGGTCTAACAAGGAGACCACCAGGAGGTTGTTAGTGGAACTGGGGGAAAGATGTTGTTATTATGGTACACTGACATTAGTGGCTCTGTTTATTTTTGTTAGGGGGCTGTTTTTTGTGCCTGATGTGGGGATGTGAGATTGTGCACTCAGTCCTGGAATAATGAGTGTAAAATCATTGAAGTGGCAGGTGCTGCACAAGCTCTGAATATCTATTTCTTATTGACACAAACAGCTGTTTTCTTTTTTCCCCTAATATTTCATACATTTTCTAATAACACTGTACAGTGCTGTCTGCAAAGTTAACGGAGTGAAAGTAAAACACGTAGCAAGAGATGGCGTTTTAAAGTCTAAAGAGAATTATGGTATAACTGCTGGAAAGAGACTGCAAGGATAGATCTGAAGAGGTACAGGCCTGTGAAGGGACCCCCCACCCCCAAACGTGTTATGTAGTTTATGGGTGTCTTGCATTTTTACTTTGTTCTTGTTAAAACTTGCAGGCTTTGAAAACCTGCTGAGATAAAACCATAGTCATTCATGAAACGGTTGGATGGTCAGTGGAAGCTCTGACAGTTGGTGTCGGAGCGAAGTGCAGACCACCCACCTCCTCTCCACTGTACAGCTGGGACCCGAGCTGTAAATAGTGTTGTGTACAGGGATGCCAGGTGTCAGCTGGCAAGCACCAACCGCCTGCACTGCAGGGCTCACTGCAGCGGTGTGGACGGAAAGAACAGCCCTCCAGATGTTTGTGTTCTGGAGCGCTTCCTGGCGCTCTCGCAAATGGGTGGGAAAGAGAAATCCAGTTTAGCCATCAGTTGGCCATCATTGTACAGCCATAGTTGTCGATGCTCATGATTGTCCTTGTAACGTTTTTTGTTCCCCTCAAACTGCCATTTCTTTGTAGCAGTGGACGTTGTGGGGCTGCAGAATGAACAATTATACATTGTGTTTCACATTCTGTGGTTTGTATAGAACTGTACGTTGAACAGCTTGAGTAGTTGGGTTACAGCCTTACAACTGTCTTTCAGTGAAGACTATTGATGTGTTGCGTTAACTTTGCATCGCATTGAAGTGCAACCTTTTCACAAGCTTGTCTTGACAATGTAAAGATGAGTTGAAGCTTCCACAGCGAAATATTTGGGTTTTTTCCCCATCTTTGAAAGATGCATCTTGACACGGTCCCCCAGACAAATAAGAGCCGCTCACAGCAACTCTGAGCACTCGACTGTAATTTGTCGGTTCTTAAGAGATCTTGATTAGATGGCCATCTCCAGAAATTTCTACACTTTGCCATGGTCACTGACTGGCTCTTTGTGTAGTTTTTCTTGTGGAACAGTGCCACAAATTACATTTTGTTTTTTACCTTAACTGAGAAAATCGAATGCAATCTCCATTTGGACAAGTTTGTGAAGATAAATGGATCAGATGTATTTGCTTCACTTCTCTATGCTAATAAGTTGTACATTTTTGTTGAGTTCAGTTTTCATTTAAATGATTTCATAATCTCTGTTTCATTTTATAACTTCTTACTCCCATGTCAGTTTTAGTTGTTTAGTATTTAACATTTTGGCTAGTTATTTGAAGAACACTGAAATGACATGACAGGAAGCATGTGTGTGTGGGGGAGCAGGGGCTGTGCACTGACTGTCTCCAGTAGGTATGAGCAGAACATCAGAGCTTCTCCTTTATCTGTACTTAGAGCCACAGGGATTCTATGATTTTGAAAGGCTAGGAAAGGAAGAAAAAGCAAAAATGATTTAAAAAAAAATGGTCATTGACCTTTGCATTGGTGGGTGGAGATGTGTTGCCTCTGACTTCCCTTAACTTGGCATGATATAGACCTCAGTCTCCAGCTAAACAGTGAAACAGATGTACACATGAGAAATACTTCATTTACTCAGTGCACCACATTCATATAAAATCTTCCACAGTAAGGTTTTAAAAAATAAAATGAAATGTGTTAAGGTTGTTTTGGCTTTATAGTTTTGATGCAAAAAGCAAAAACAGGTGTTTCAGGAAGTGTTTCCACAGACAATTTGAAGAGATGCAGAGATGTTTGTATTGAAGATATTGAGTATTTATGTTGGTTCTGATTTAATTTGTTGTTAATGGACACATTTTAATTGTCATATCATCCCAAAGTGAACCCAGTTATTAACACAGCTAATGTCAGTGTTGCTGAGCTGTAAACTCCTCAGAAGTAGAAACTCTTTATGTGATGTTATGTAACATTGAGTGTTATGTTTGAATGCAATAACAACTCTTTGTTTCCTCAGGAGATGGAGAGCAGAGTTCATTTCAAAACATTCCTGTGAGGAGGAGGAGGAGGAGGGAGACGCTCAGGTTGATCCTGATGAGACTCTTCCAGTGCATAAGGGAGACCAGCCTTTTGAGCCATTTCTTTACTTCAAAGCCAAGCGGGTTTGCAGTCTTGGTCTTAATGGAAAAAAGAAAAAAAAGACTCGTAATGGTGACTTTGGTGCTATTGTCTCAGGTACCTGGACAGAACCAGTCTACAGAACCAAACACAAACTCATTAAGGTTTCTTTTATGTCAGTGAAATAGACATGCCAGTGCTGTTTGATCCTGGTGCTATCATATCCATTTGCTGCTTGGGTTCCTTTAGGAAAAAAAAAAACAGTGATTGTCACAGAAATGGACCCCAACAGGTAGAGGACATGTGTGTTGTCCACATGTGCTCATCTGTACCCAGGCAACAGAGTGGCCAGCTGAGTGTGTGCATGTAGGCGGTGGGAATAGCGTCTGTGTTTATTGCAAATGGCGCCACCGTTTCCTCTAAGGTCTTAAGCAGAAAAGGTTCTGCTGTTTGATTTGAGGGCACTTTAAACTGGAATTGGTGAAAATATTTGCTCAGTACTGGTACTGCAGCAACAGTCGCCAAAACTAGAGCTGTTTCCTGCCGTAGTCCACAATGGTATGGTTGTCCAAGGCTGCAGCCACGTTGTCTGGGGTCCCACCTCCAAAACACAAAAAGTACTGCCACCGTGAACTAAGAGAAATAGTGGAAACTTTGGTAGGTGTCTTATTCAAATACAAACCAAAAATGGATTTGGCCCACGACCTTTATGAATTGTATGGAAAAGCAATTTGCTTGGCAGTTTGTTCCAATAGTCGCAACATGTTGACACAGTGACTCTTGAAGACCTTTTACTCTGTATTCACTGTGTGACTGTTGTTGGTTCTTTTGGTAAGAGTTTTGTTGCTTAGCTTTGCTGTCTTTCACATCCCAGCTGGAACAACTGGACTGCGCTGAGTCAGGGTGTCCTGTTTGCACTGCCTAGCGTGTGCCTTAAAGCAGCCAGTGTGGTGTTTAGTGTGGCTCCTTCTCCATGTTCTGCATCCCTCTGGCACAAATAAAGACCCTGAACAAGAAGGCTTGATACACATCCCTTTCATTTGAACTGGATTTAAGGTACAGCTGGTGATGGCGCATCTTCAGCATCTTTTTCCACAGATGTGTTAGCTGTATCGCTTGCAGAACCTTTGTGCAAATTTTCCCGATGGCATCCTTTTAAATGGTCACTGTGTAGTTCACGTTGACCCTGCTGGTTTGTCTCAGTCCTTTTCCAGCAGAATCAGAGTTGTATAAAGGTTATACAGTCACTCTGAATTTTGTATAGTTTTTTAATAATTTATGCATTGCTTTGTTGTACCTGTGTAAAATGTTGCAATTTTTTCATCCCTAAACGAAAGGAACAAGGCCATTCTAGGCAGTGCCGTGTGTTTCCAAGGTCATAGTTTAATTTTAAGATTTTTCGCAGTTGTAGTGGAGTTTTCATGTGAGGTGTCACGCTGCTGCTATTGTTAACGTGGGAAACATTTCTGTTTTTGTTTTCTTTAAAAAAAAAAAAAAAAAAAAAAAAAAACCTCTGGGCCCTGAAGTCAGTCAGGTCTGTTGTGGCAGAGACACGAGCCACTTCGGCCGCTTGGGAAAATCCACCGTTTGCACCGCAGTTCGTTGATGTTCGTTGGATCTCAAGTCACAAGCGTAACTTTGACCATAGGAGTACACTTCTGCCTTTTGCATGGATTCGGGTGAAGCTTCTGAACATATGCAAAATACCATTTTGAGAGGATAGTATTGGACTACTGCGTAGAAAAAAACAGAGCTACCTCAGCTTAATTTATTTAACGTTATTAAATGACAAGCCGTTTATGGGGTAAAAACAGTATTTCTTAATACTAAACCAATATGGCAACACCTACCAATCCAACAGCTAAGGTACTGGAAGAAAATACAAACATATTTCTGTGGTCACTGTAGTAATCCAGCAGTTTTTTTTATTTGTCTTTTGTTTTTGCATTTGAGCCAATTTAAGGAAAAATCCGGATGTTAATTTAATTGATGCATCATTTACAGTATGTTTCAAGTTGACGTCCTTCCATTGGCTTCGTCTCTTTGCTGGCACTACAGTCCTAACAGGCTGTCATCATGGCACCACGTTCCTCTTCCTTTGCTCCTTCTGTTTAAGCCCAGTGTCGGCAATTACTTTTTCATATTATTTATTAACATGACTATTAAACACAGCGTTTATACAGTCTAATATTAAAACAGTCTTTTATATTTGCAATGAAATTGGAAAATTGTTACTCAAGTTTTTAATTTTGCTGAATGCAATGTAGCATAATTGTGTAGCAGAGGTTGTGTGTGTGTGTGTGTGTGTGTGTGTGTGTGGGGGTGGGGGTTACAGGTCTCAGGTCTTGACGCATTAATCATTCAGTATGTATTTATTCCACTCGTGAGGTTGATTTTTCTTCTGGTTTTGTGGTGAAAGACTGTGACATACTGGATGGTGCCTAAGCAAATGGGCTAAGTGATTTATTGTTTTTTTTTTTTTAATTTGTTTATTCATACCAGACTTGTTGTGTTGTATTGCTGCTGTGATACTGACTGTTGGTTAAATCCTACTTCTGCTGTTGTAGTATCACACAAACATTTAAGTTTCACAACTTTTCCTGGAAATTACCTTTTTGCCATATCAGCTATGAGATAATTGATTTGAGCACTTCCATTTTTCCATGTTAATGTGCAAAGGCTCCCAGTTCCTTTTAGGCCTGATATCGAGGGGTCATTTATCTACAAACCCTAACACACAGTTACTGTGTATAAAATGCATTTTTGGACACTATTTTCAAACTGTCAGCAGTTTGTCATACAGGGAGAACATGGACTACACACAGCTTCAGACGTCATTTAAGGGCACACGCCAGTCATCAGCTACAGAGCTACTTGTTTGCCTTGAAGCACAACCTTGACACTGGTCACCATGGCAGCAACAGTGTGTCACATCACCCCGTCTCTCCTGGTGGCATTTATCCGGTATGCAGAGTTTTGCCCATTTCCCAAATTAGGTTTTTTCCATTATACATTTATAAATATTTGTTTGTTTTTCTTTTTAAAAAATGCTAGTCTTGTTATTTCTTTTGACTTAATTTGTTATTGTTTTGTTATAGCCTTGCCATGTTTATTTTTTCTCTAGTTTATAAAATGTGTATTTTAATATTCCTTTCGGTCTTTAACTGTGTTACTTTAGTGTAAGTTAAAACTAAATTGAAACATTTACTGTAATTTCTGGAAAAAAAACCTGCTGTGACATACTTGAATAAAGGTGCAAATTGTATTGTGTGCGCAGTTATAATTCACTTTCTGTAATGACAGTTTCATTTGACAGCAGTGGTCTGATTTTCATGGTCATAATGAATAAGGAAAATCCTGTGCACTAGTGCGACATGGGAAATTAATTTCTCCCATAATGCCTTGCAGGAACTAAAGGCAAATAACTGTAGCTACGGTAAGGTTTAAAAAAAAAAGTCAGAAGCCAGGGTGTGACATGAATGCTGATATGTTCATGTCTGAGCCCCCCCCCACTGATGAATCAATCAGTCGCTCAGTTATTAGAAATAAGCCTGGTAGCCCCACTGCAGGGTTAGTTTGGTCATTAGGCACCTGCAGGGCTCAGCGGGTTAGTGGCAGATGTTGCTAAATTATTGCATGTTTATGTATAATGGAGATAATGTGGTCAGATGTAACAAGGGATGTATGATATTTTCTACTTTGAAACATTTTATTCTGAACCTGGATTCAAGCTGCTACATTTGGAGTGGTGTGTTAGAACTGTTAGTGCATGTTGTGAAGTCAGACTTGCTTGTCTACAGGAGAGATGTGCAATTTACCCCCACCATCTCAGAACACACCACTTTGTTTCAAACGTGCCACAATGAGCAAGGACCATGTTGGGTGCTAATGATGTCAGTAAAGGACAAGAAAGTACATCTCCAGTGGCCAGAGAAGCATCAGAATTGGACAGTTGAAGAGTGGAAAATAGTTGTGTGGTTGGATGAATCCAGGTCCTTTAGCATCATGCTGTTGGGAGGATCAGAATTTGGCGCTAGTAACATTAGTTGATGGAGCCCTTCTATTTGGTGTCAACAGTACAGGCTGGTGGTGGCAGTGTGATGGTGTGGGGAACTTTCTCCTGACACACATTAGGGTTTTTGATACCACAATGTGTCTGAATATCAATGCTGACCAAGTTCATCTCTTCACGGCTAACATAACGCACCATGTCACTGAATGAATCTAGGGCAGGGGTGGGCAATTAATTTTCCCAAGGGGCCACATGAGAAACTGGGACTGTTGTGGAGGACCAAACCAATAGGCTAAACTTAATTCTGCCCAATATTAATTTTATCGTTTTATAAAAAACAGTAAATTATATGGTTTTGATTAGCTGCTACTGGTAAGAATACATGTTATGATAAGGCTATAAAAATGTAGAGAATGTCAAATATAGCAGTAAAAACACCAATCATTATATCACTATTTCAATGTAAAAATACCAATTTTTGTTCAGGGCTCATTTCAGTCACCTTATCCTGCATCCTGTTTAAAAGTCCAACATTTTTCCCCGTCAGATTTCGACAACCATCCATTGTAACACCTGCTATTTTGTCCCATTTCAGGCACAGCTTGTCCAAGCATGCAGGTACCTCTGTGAAATAATCACTCCCTGTTGTCGTCCCTTTCGTTGACCACATTGCTGCCAGCTCCTCCGTAATCTTAAAGTCCTTTGTTATCCCACATACAAAGATGAGTAACTGGGCTGTGTTGTGAACATCACAGCTCTCATCCAAAGCCAAGGAGGAAAAAGTCAAAATTGTCCGCTTTGTTTGGCAGCTGTAGCTCCAGGTTTCCCGCGATGTCCTCGATCCTTCTCATTATGGTTTATCTGGCGAGGGGCACATTCTCAAATGCCTCTTTTTTTCTCGGGGCATATTAGCACTGCAGAGTCCACCAAACACTCTGATAAACTCCCCATCAGAAAATGGCTTACTGTTTTATGTGATTTTGTGGGATATCGCATAACTGGTCTGACTGCTCCATCCCTGGATGTGTGAAGCTTGGTAAAATATCCTTGTTGGTTTTGCAGCTTAGCTGCAGCTTAGCCCGTGCCCACCTGCATCAGTCAAGTTCTTGTATTTCTCTGCGTGTTTAGTAACGTAGTGGCGATTCAAACTGTAATACTTAAACACAGCAATCTGTACTCCACAAACTAAGCACACGGCTTTACCTTTGACTTCAGTAAATAAATACTTAGAAGTCTGTGTCTTGTTAAAAACTCTACATTCTGTATCAGTCTTTCTTTTTTTTAACGTGAGCTGACATTTTTGAGGGGTAACAGCTAACTCGGTATCCCTTGTAGACACCTGTTCTCCAACACATTACTGTGAAGGTGCGTAGGTATGGATGCACATATGTAAATTGGAAAAAAAAATAGCAGTCGCCTTCAAAATAAAAGCAATGCAGTTGTATTGCGTGCACAGTGTACACTTACTTACATTTGATTTCTAACCTCACGTGGGCCAGACAGGGATAGCCAAAGGGCCAGATGTCTGATCTAAGGAAATGACACCGATTTCATTACTTCAGTGCTCTGCATTGTCCCCCGGATCTCAATCCTATCAAGCATTTTTGGGATGAGATGGAGACAACAGGCAGAAAGACTGTGACTGTCCAATATATACCAACTACACAATGTAGCAATTTTCACATGGTACAGCGTTCCTGCACAACAAATCCAGCATGTGGTAGAAACCACACCCAGATGAATTCATGCTGCTCTGAAGGCTCAAACAAGTGCCACACACTACTAGACAGGTGTCCTTAATAAACTAGCATCTCAGTATATAGCACTAGGCTACAGACAGTGCACTACTGTACAGCATTGTTTCCAGTCAGTAAATAATGGACTTCCACACTGGTTTGGTGCTCTGTCAGACCCCTATTTGGTTGAGAATGATCCTGGCTCACTACTGGATGTGACTGTCATTGGCACAAAGCCAATCGGCCACATTCCCAGTGAGCCCTCACCCTGCAGTGACTTGTATCACTTGAACCACAGCATGGCGGCAGGTTTACAGCTCAGCATCTCTGCACATCATTGTTGGCATATTGAGAAGCCTGCAGTCCTGTATAGTTTACATGGTGCTCTTCATAGAGTCTGAATGTTATAAAGATGAGCGTACATTAGCATCCTCTGGAATAAAAAGTCCCTTCTCTGATTTATGATCACACTCTTCACTGTTGCTGTCTGCTACAGCCTTGCAGAATCATACTGTATTGAAAGGCAAAATAAAAAAAGACATGAAAAGGAAATTTAATTTTTCATTCTTATGGACTATTGCATTATAAGCAGTTGCCCTGAAATTGAAAGACTGTTATACACAACTGATTTGTGGTGCCAGCTGAGGTATTATTTCATCACGTTTTTTATTAAGTGGGACTTCTTGCAACTAAGAATTATTAAATAAATAGAGAGGAAAAAAGATTTTTTTTTTCTCAACAGGTGGCAGCACTCTCCTGGCCTTCTAGAGTCCTACTTGAAAAAATATATGGCACTTGGGTGCAAGAAACGTTTTTATATCAGTTGCAATTCCATTCCACCGAAGAGCTTAAATGGCACTGATAGCAAACCAAACCATAGCTGTAGTTGTAGTTGCGGGGGGACAGACCATCGCTTTGGTGGCTGATGAACAGCACAGCATTATGCTCAGCATTACTAGTGGATACTCATCCATCCACTGCTTATCATAGGGGGGTCAGTGGCCCAGAGCTTGTCCTGGAAACACCATGGATGGGAGCCAGTCAATTGTAAGTAGCCACAGTCACACAGTTTAGAACCACCAAATCACCTAAAACACACATTGTTGGACCGTGAGAGGAAACCCACGAGAACACGGAGAGAACGTGGAAACTGCACAGTGCTGAATAGGGAGGATTCAGCATCAAAGGTAGAGTCCAGAAGCTGTGAAGTACTCTGCTGGCTGGGTTTCCAGTGTAAAACTACTGAAGTTGGCAGCGATTCACCACGTAATGAGGTAACGCGTTATCTGGCTTCACACTGACGCCAACTGTATCTTACTGTCCTATGCTGGTAGGGGAAACTAAAGTAAAGCAAAAACGTCGAAAACATTTATACATAAAAAAAATTTGATAAGTATTTATTCTAGGGAGATAGTAACATAGTTGACATATTAATCAGAAATGCAAAATCCTCACCTGTGATTTAATTTACAGGGTTTCACTTTAACTCACATACTGAAAGTCTAAAAGCTGTCCTGTTTTTATCCCTCATGATTTTATTCTTATTGCTTTAGAACAGCTTTGAAATGATAAATGGTTTGTCTATGATAATTGGATTTTGATTTATAAACCAAATACTGACAGCATTTTTTATGATGAGGTGTAGTTCTTTCAGTGGCCTTTACAGATACAATCTTGACTCACAGCTGTCCTCTCAAGGCATCAGTAATGATCAGCTCAACATCACCACACAGCATGGCATTAATATGTCAATGTAAGATACAGAAGTGGCAAAAAAGCAGATAGCAGCCAACCTAGAAACAGTGGCTCTTCAATTTATAAACTCAATTAGGAGCAGAAGACTACATGTGATTGTTTTGCTTGTAACATCAAAGTCACCTCAATAACTGCTTGTACAATGCAGGAGGTGATGGTCCAGGGCTTGGCCCGGTGGCATGGGACATGAGGCAGGGTATAGTGTGGAAGGGAAGTCAGTCACTGCACAACCACACACTTAATAGTCACCAGTTTCCCCAAAACATGTGTCTTTGGACTGTGGGAGGAAGCCCACAGAGACACAGGAGGAACATGCAACGTGCATGCAGACAGAGCCAGATTTCAACCCACAGTCCAGGGTTCGTAAAGCACCATTAGTCCCAACTGTGCCGCTGTGCTGTTTTGTGAAACCCAAGAATGTAGAAAAAGTAAAGAAAAACCACTCTAAAGCATTTTTTCAATAAATGAGCTACATTAATCTTAAAATGAATCATCTAAAATGACTGAAACCAAGAATGGAGCACCATGGTGGCACAGTGTTCCCAAACAAAAGTATCAACTATACAGCTCTTTCAAGCGAAAATGAAATTAAAGATACTTTTATATAAAATGATTAGAATTATGATTTAGCACATTGTAAGGACTAAAAAATTTTGAAGCATAATTTAAAAAAAAAAAACTTTTTGTTTAACACACTACGCAGTAGCTCCGGCATGTCTCATGTCTTATTTTTGCCTCTCCTCCTACCATAATTTTCCTGAGACTGTTAGGTTATATTTTATCATTTCACACAAAATAATACAAACAAGTAGTTTATGAATCTGAAACCGTCCACTCCTACTGCCGAAACAGATTAAATGTAGAATACGATTGCTTACGGTTTGGAGATCAGTAATTTATGGATAAGTACATACAGTTATCATTAAGTGCTTTATCCTGGTCAGGGTCGTGGCCATTGGGAGACAAAGGGCACTACGCTATGAAACTATATGTTGGATGGGGTACTAGTCCATCTCAGGGTGACCACAAACACAGTAACTGGGCAATTCAGAGTGAACAGTTAACCTGAAACACATATCTTTGGACAGTGGAAGGAAATCTACACATACTGAGTTGGATTCGAACCCATACCCACTAAAAGTGCAGTGACCACCTGTTTATCTGAAAAGCAAGTGGTAATCATGATGTGGCAAACCAGTGGCTTGTCTTACTGATAAATGTATTATAGCGTGTTTATTTTTTCCTTTTTATTTGTTGCAGATTTAGATATTGTCCATCTATCCATTAAAAAATGTATACATAATGACTTCTTGAGTTTTTAAAATAAACATTTTATTCTTCCGAAATTTACAGTACTGCCTGCCCCCTCCATACCCATGTTTTTACATTTCCCCCACAAACCTTATGGTTTAAAGGAAATGAAATTACAAATAAACAAACACAAGAAATACAATAGTACTGAATGCAGTAAAACCCAGAGCCTCAAATTATTTGTGCTTTGGCTGGGTGTAAGAGAAATGGCTCCATAATAGTCAAATAGTTTGATTCCAGCCCTTTTGATCCCATCTCAAAGCCAGCTGAGATGCCCCTTCACTAGTCGCATGTCACCACAGGGCACTGGCATGCTCCCTGTGGCCACCGTCCTGTGTTGCACACTCTCTGAGCCACAAAAGTACTGTCTTTCCCAGCTGCCCTGCTGACACCTGCCAGACAGCACTGTCTCTAAATACTTTCTCCCATATAAACGGGAGCGGCCTGCCGGTCATCGGGACACAGCCCGTCTGGGAATATGACAATCGACAGTGTGGTCATACAAAATAGAGCAGCGCAACATTGTGACATTTAGCTCTATCTGTGTCATAGACAAAAAACTGCTGAAGGTATAAGGGGAGGTCAAATGTCCCTATGATAACATGAGAGGAAAAGAAAAGTGACCTTGGGATTTGAATTTGTTACAGAGGAAGAACAGAACTACCACATTTGAATTAAACCAACAAGCTAGCATTGCGACTAGTGCCACTACAAACATTTAGTGACACCACCGTATGGTGGTATAAGTTACACTATGTTACATAGCTGAGGCGCTGGGCCTTTGCCTTCACTGAACGGTGAAGAAAGTGTTAAAGTCTACATTCCACACACACTGATGGTGGGGGGTGGTTACCGTTGGGTTCACTGTAGGCATCGGTGTGAGCATTGATAACCCTTGGTGTTTCCTGGCCACATCAGCCGCTCTGGATGTACTTCTTGATGACGACGCAGCCGTGTCGAAAGAGCGGACAGGGCATGTTCTGCAGGAGTGTCCATGTGTTGGTGCAGGGGTCGAAGGTCTCCATGTTCCCCAGGGCCGGCCCCTCACTGCTCACAACCCCACCGGTGGCGTAGATTTTTCCATCCAGGACAACAGCACTGGATGAGAGAACATCAAGGTTACTGCTTCTGTTTTACTCATTGGCCTCAGCTGTGTGCCCCTACATCTCTCCCTGTGCCCCACATCTGCTATGTTAATCTGCTCCTTTGTGGCTCCTATACATTTACAATGTTGTTTCTTCTTTCCATTTTAGTTAACAGTAGCCATAGTCATCTGCTAGTAAACTTTTTCACTTGTCTCTTTTCCTTAATTATGAATCTCAAACTCTTGACAACTTACAAATAATAGGGCGAACTGCAGATCATACTTAACTGTGGTATATTTACTCACTTTGTGGCATTTAATCACTTTTGCCTCCTATGGAAAATCTCTTTAAAGCCGATACATTTATCTCAGTTTTTTCTCTATTCCCATTACATTCAATGCAATACATTAACCTTACGTGTATGGCTGTAATAACTCATGCAATTTAAAAATAACAGTTGTTATTAATTTTGTTTTCAGTAACTACTTTTCTTCAGACTGTTGAATTGAGTTTTAAAAACAGTTAAATAATCCTTGCAATTTCGTCCTATAATTTTAATCAGAGCTCAACACTGCATTTTTGTTTTGACGAGATTATGGGCAATGCAAACTGTTCTACATGAAGGCATCGGCTAATTGACTCGGGCAGACGCTGCAAAGAATGAAAAGTTTTATGTGTGCTTTTCCCTCCCAAACACATATTTACTTGAGCTGAGGCACACACCACTGATCTGCAACACCGTTAGACTCTATATTAATAATAAACATTTTACCACGAGGTAATGCATCCTGAAGTATTTTATTTGCACATATAATGAATTTTTCTTGGCGACATTTACATGTGTAACGTACATGTGGTATGACTGACCAATTACTAGTGAATGGCCATTTTTTTGCATATTTTTACAGAGAAAAAAAGATGCAGTAAAAGCAAAAAAAGTAGCAAGTTTTATCTTTATAAATAGACTATTTCTAGACAAAAAAAACAACAGTTTCACATGGAAAGGATTAAAACTTTAGTTTTAAGAAGATTAGTGTTTCATAACCCCTTTGGGATTTCAGTGATTTCCATTTAACATAAGGTACCCTGATATGCTGGTAGCAATGAAACGTAGAATAAATGTAGCCAAGCTGATTATTATGTAAAGATAAATCCACAAACTATGCAAAGATGATAACAGATGTAAACATGCAATGGTTCCAGATAAATTCTATATCTAGATTCAAGAAGAACAAAAATGTGAAGAGAAACAGGGACACAATGTTTTAGTGCACTGTGCCAAAAGGTCTCCATTTGTATGTGTCTGAGAGGCTTTTAGGCACTAAGACTGTAGTACATTTCAGACAGCAACACAGCAAGTTGTTCTAGCAGGTGCTGACACAGTAGCCGATATTGTGACTAATTCCTAGTTTCTCCCTGGTTTTTTCATCACTTTATTAAGGATGTCAAACCCGATCCCGGTATCTCCTGTCCTGTGGCTGTGCTGCACAAATGGCCCTCTGTAGCTCACCTAGTCAGGCTCATCACAGCTGGCAGAAGCAGCTCGGTACAAGCTGGAGATCCAACACTTCGTCAAGTGCCAAAAGGCAGCTCCGTGATTACAAATCTCCTGAGTAATTTCAATTTGGAAGTCAGAAATGCGCTGCGAGGGGAGTTCGGTCTGCCTCCAGGTGACAAGCACGTTTATCTTTACCAAGGGCCTGGATCCCAGCTGTTCCCATCTTCCTGGAGGCATCGACTGACCCATCAACTGCTTGAGTTCAGTCACTCCGTGTATTTCCAAACACGCTTAGTTTCTTCTTGTTTCTTCCATTTAACCATTGTAACAACATTCAATCTATGTATTGTATATGATGGGGCAGCAGGTGCCATAGTTGGTAGAGCCATCACTTTGCAACTGAAGGACCCAGGTTTAAATCCACTTCCTGCTGTAGTACCCTTTAGCAAGGCATTTACCCTGAATTGCTAAAGCAAAAACACCCAGAAATCACACATTGTAAGTAACTTTGGAGAAAGGTGTCAGCTAAATGAATAAATATTTGTGTTATTTGAAACAATGAATTCACGCTAAACATTTCCTGACCCTTAATGCTGACACCGTTAAGTAATTTAACTAAACAGTGTCATTATTGATTAAAAGCGACCTGTTTCTGTGACCCGTCCCTCTACACGGTCCACAGCCATGTTGGGATTGCTTGGTGTTGGGATGAGTTCATCTGCACACTGGGTTCGTTCAGAGCATGTTGAACTCAGTCAAATGCTGTGATGAGCGTTTCTTCGAGGGTAATGGTCTGTGGTAGACCTCGGGGACCCCTGGGGGCCAACAGCTCGCTCACCTGCAAAACTGCCTGGAATGGTTCATATTGGGCCCCGCTTTGATGTTGCCCTTTTCTGGGTCGTAGATCGTGGTGGCTCTGGCATAAGCTCCTCCCAGGATGAATATGAATCCATTTAAGCTGACAGCCGGAGCATACTTGTTATCTGTTCAAAGTAGAAAAGAGGAGAAGAAAGCTGTTTGATGCTATGTGCTTAGAAGTACAATTTAGCATCACAGATGCAGTTGTAAACTATTACTTCTTATTGGAAGGACAGGATTGCCAGCTCAACTATTGAAATCATTAATGATTATTAATTCAATCCAGTCATATCTGACAAGGCATTTTTAAAAAGTACCCAGTTAAAAATAAAATCTGAAGAAATGTATTATATCAGCTAAGCAACACATCATTCTCTGCATAAGTAAGTATCAAGTGCTTGCGAAGGCTTTTCAGTCACATTTTTTGCTAACAAAGTAAAAAAGGGGTATCGTGTTTCAGCTTTACAAAAAAATAAATAAATAAAAGCAGACAAAAATTATGCAGCAGCCTGTTCAATGTCTGCTCTGGCTCTCCCTGTTAGGCAAGAAGAAAAACAGATTATATAATACACATCCATCAATATAACAGTTATCTCAAGACATGCTCATTGATTTAGATAGACACAAAAGTAAAACAGAACACAAATTCTGAAATACTTACTCTCTGTGTACCACTGGTAACAAATTGATCCACTGAATGTGATCAAACTTTACTGAACTTTGCAAGTAAAGAAGCTATAGGAGTGGTGTATTTCACCGTTGTTTAACTTCATTCTCTGGTATAAACCGGATCTACCTTTAAATGCTATCTTTTGTGAATTAAGGTAGAGCTGCATTCCCTCTTCATCATATATAGTAGTAACTGAGTCTTTCAGCTCCTTCCTGTCAGCCCCTAGTGGTTAATAAGGGTTCCCACAGAGATGAAAGTGTTTCTGCTGAAGCAGAATCACATGCAGGATCCCCACATCTCACTATAATACCACTACGCAGCGCAGCACAGGCAAATGATATTCTGATGCTGTACTAATACAATCCATTCAACTCACTTATGACTAAAGAAGAATCCTCATGATTTTTTTTCCTTTAAAGCGATTCATATCAACTTTGTTGTTTTTCCCCAAGGTCATTAGAAGATCTCCACAGCCTGGAATACTCATAACTACTTATAACTCCACAGACAGGAAGTTTTTCTAAACTACTACAATAAATTTGAAGACCATCATTCTTTTATACACAGTATATATCCTAAGGTATGAATGGATGGACATCACTGAGTAAGGTGCACAGTGGACATCCACCCTGATATCCTGACACTCTGACACAACAGCCCTGCAGGAATTGTAGCACCAATAATCCAAGGCCTCTTGGTGAGGCCTCTATGATCAATACGCTTCCAAGTCCTCACACTGATCTGACATCTTGGACCCCCAAGTCTGTCAGGGGAAAATATTCAGAGGACTCACTTTCCACCTGTAGTTTTGGCAACTGTACTTTGTTTTGCACTTCTGACACCAATGTAGCAACTCTGTTGGGAGCAGTCCTTGGTGAGAATCAAGCCCTGGCTCCCAATGTACCTGCATCTCCAATATTTGCAAGTCCGGGAGGAGGCTACAATTTCTGTGACAGTACAGTCAGGCAGAAAAACCTTCAGTGGCAAATCTGTCTGACTGACAATATTTCTATTTAAAGGTATTAGCACTCACATCTGCCTTTTATTTTTTTGCACACTGAAGCTGATGAAAATATTATGTAAATTCATTTGAAGCTCAAATACTGTACCCGCTCAGTGTTGGATGCAAAGGAAAGCTGAATAATGCTGTAAAGTACAGCAGTTTGGTCGGTGACAGTTGAGGCTTGAAAGCAGCCTGCAATATGACCTTGGACAAACAAATAGTCTTCAAGATGGGGCTAGCATCATTAGCAATGAGCTGAATGATTCAATGCACAATGCACATTAAACAGATTGCCGAACGTAGGCTTCAAGAGTGGCTGTCAACTACAAGACAATTTACTTGCGGTTGATGAAAGAACCATGAAATCAGTTTTATGCTTGACTCCATACACACTATCACACCACTACATAAATTGCATGTGTAATTGTTTTCAATCAATTCTCTAATGACACAATCTATGGCCAATGCCCGTGTTTGTGTTCCCTGGGCGTACAAAGACAGCTTGCCTATCAATAGGAAGTGCTGATAGGAGATTAATGTTGAGAAAACAATTCACAGCTCATGCAGGGAGCTTTGATTCAATGCAGAAGAAACTGTGGTGCTAAGAGACGCTGTTCGTCAAACGAACGGATACAGAACTAAAACCAAGGCTTACTGAAAACATCCAAAATGTTAGCTTTGCTGAGCATCAACAAACATGACATCTTGGACCGCAGTCGGTGGCATTTATATCAATTAGTAGCTAAAACCGTCAAACAGAATGGGGTTTTTTTCCATGAAGTGTAAACGAATTATGAAAAATTCTGAATGCATAGAAAAACAAAAGTATTACAAGTCTGGCATGGACATTGTTAGTTCTGCTACATGAAAATTCCAACATGTCGTGTCATTAGTGTCATTTTATAGATTACATTGACTAGCCAAGTCAATCTTCCTTTGTGATCCTCCCACCGCTGCATCTTACCAATCATTGGTGACTCGATGAAGCTCCAGGTGTTGGTCTGGGGCACGTAGGACTGGAGCACACCTGCAGAGCGGCCCGCTTCATTGACTCCACCAAACACGTAGATCTTCCCACCACACACAGTGGCAGCGGCAGAGTGGACCGGTTTGGGCAGAGGGGACACACTCTCCCACTGGTTTGTGATGGTGTCATACCTGGAATGAAGACAACATTGACTTGCCACGAGTGTATTTGTTTCATGTGATTTTTCACATCCTTTATTTGCTTCCAAGTACGTTAGTTATTTATGCGCTATTGGTTGGTGACATTCACATCTCACACTTCAAAGTTCAGTTGCACAGAGAAGACACAGAAACATAAAAGGTATGGATCAGTTATTTGGTTCAGAGAGGATCTGAGAATTTGCACATTTGAACACACTCCTTCATTGCTAATCAATAAAGTTAGAAGATCCTTTGGCATTCAAGTCTATGTGGCCTGAAGTAAGAAATGAATAGCTCACAATCATTCAAAGGATGTAGGGGAAACTAAATTTGTCAAGAAAGAAAACAACAAGTGATCCAGTGCTGCTACTAATCTCCAAAACCTGCCATCAGCCATTTGTCACTTGAAGTACTTATTTTAAACTTTTCTGTCTTCAGAGATAAGCAGCTTTTTTAGCTGTTATTACGCCATTTTTCCTTCTCCACTTTTAAAAGTCCATAGATGCACAGTGGTATGTATGAGTATGAATCCTGATGTCTTGCTATACCCACACTGGCGCCATTGCGCTGTAAGTGAAACCCTGCAGAATAAAATACTGATTTTCGCTAACCAAAAAAAAAAAAAACAGCCTACGACTTCTCTTTTAAACATCCACATGCTGGTGGCTCACAAGCACCTGGGCTGCACATTTGGGTGTGGGCTTGAATGTAGCTCTGTCTGTGAGGAGCTTCAATGTTTCCCCCCATGTTCATGGTTCTTCCTAGAGTTCAAACTCCTCAATTGCCCACAGTGTATGTACGTGCATTACATAGTACACAATATCAGTGGGTGAATGATGTTAGCGCAGTAGTATATGGTATTGTAAGTTCCCTTTTGATAAAAGTACCAGCTAAATACTAGGTAGTAATGAACGAATATTATATGCAAAATCATTAAATGTAGACTATATATTCCTTTTCTGTTTAATTTATTTCTCATACTGACTGCTCTCAAAATGCATTAGCCATGTATAGATCTAGATAATCTAAATTACTGTTAGAGTAATTACAGGATTTTAAACAAAATATTCCTATATTCCTATATCCACATTCCTATATCGAAATATGGAATATGTGACATTGTGTTGTCCTATCTGAACGAATAAAGGTATCCAAAATGCGAGAACCAAAAATTTATATGTAAAATGGAAGAATTATTTATGATTAATAATGTCTTTTTAATTATTTATGATTACTTTTTTTAAACCCAAAAAGTGTTTACCTTATCAGAAACTACTGTCAATAATTTCTGAAAACAATGGTATACATATTCAGATAACATCAATCCAGGAAAGCTTGCTTCCATTAGTTTTTATCATTTATCGCGTGTTCACATTTTTCTATCTCCAGACTGAGCTTCACTGTTTACTTCTGCTTCGACACAAAGCCCATAATGACCTTGTCTGTTTTTTAAATAAACATTGTGGGGGGCGCACTGAAGCCAGTTACTGTGTTTGTCATGTGAAATCCCATCTTTGAACATGTGTCTGTCTGTGAGCACGAGGCACTGAGACATTTCCATGCCCTCGTACACCTGCTCAGAGGTGTGAACATCTGGACTGACTTGGGGGCAATCACAACTGGCGCAGATGTGCACACATCTCAAGAAAGACTTTGAAAATTGAGCATCAAGAAAATAACTCAGGAAGTCTTTAAGTTTTTATTGCATTTCTCTGGCTATAAATCTGTTTAGAATTTGGAAAGGATTTAGTTCATACATTTGTTAACGTGACCTTTCACTGCTCAGATGCTTTGTGAATTATCTACTACCTCGAGTATTTAGCATGCCTGCTAAAAATTCACATTATTTACTATTCACAGAGAAACAGGCGAGCGGCTAATAAATATCAATTTGCAATTGTGTCCAAGTCAGTGAAGATATTCATTTAGTTTGCATGGTTATTTAGTTCTTATTCTGAGTTCATTTCGCAGAGTTCTACATACTTTATGTACATGCAGTGACTTTCTGTAAGAGAAAGTAACATAAGAAATATTTTCCGCTTTTGGCCGCTGCAAACCATAACAGCGCAGCCAGACAATGTGCAACGTGAGTGAAACTGAAACTGAAATCCTGGGCGAGTGCTAACAATAGCAGCAAAACAATGTTTATATGATTCAGACAGTGGTATCAGAGATGTCTTCTGCAGTGTCTAACCATGTCCTACAGGAGATATTTGCAGGTCAGAGCTGCGATGATTGTATAACCTGGTGTCAGACAGGCGTGTGATTAAGGCTGCGTGACCCAGATTCCCGAGCTGCGTTCAGAGAGAATTTAATCATGGTAAGGGGCCTACAGGGAGTGCCAGACCGGCCCGTCCGATTACCTGTTAGATGAAGGAAGACTGAGATGGGGGAGGGAGAACAGAGCAAACCTCACCAGAACACCTCACCGCACCAGGTGATGTTCTGATGATTTGCTTCAACAGCTCCACTCAGAGGCTGTGTTTAAAACATTGCTTCATTATATACTAACATTGTTCAGGCAGCAGCCATAGTCCTTTCATAAATACATTTTCAGTCTCGCAAATAGTAGGCTTGACTTTACACGATGACCTTGAAACTTAATTGCATTTGTTAACGTACATTATGTTTCATTTAGATATTTATTAGTTGTTTTAGAATTTTATTTTTCAACAATTTTTTTGGATAAGTGCAATTCATACTTTGCCCACATTGCTGTATTGTTCGATATAGCTGGGTAGTTTGTGCTAATGAAGGTATTTTATTCCAATGTTGGAGTGCTATAGCTAGGACTTTGTGGAGAATAATCGGTTTGGGTAGCGAACTGATGAGGTGGCTGAAGTGCCTGGCTCATTTTCTTTGTGCAGTTTCATCATTAACAGAGCATTAACGGTGGAAATAAAGAAGACTCTAGTCACGCCCTCTCTGCACCAAACTTTTTTACACCACACACCCTCAGTTCTCACAGTGTGCAACCAGAATAAAAACTGCTACATCATTATGATCATGATCATAACTGGTGACTTCTGTGACAGAACGGCTTATTACTTAACCCTAACGTTTAAATTACTGTAACGATTTAAAAAATACCAGAACCAAAATCCTGTACATTGTGATAGATTTTGAAGAAAAGAATAGAAAAGGAGGACATGCCTAAGATGTCTTATGTCAAATTTTTTTTTGTTTTGCCAAGTGTTTGATTTGTTTTGGGCAGAAACAAGGAAAAGGAAAAAAAACGGCAGAATGTCCTGAAAGGAATGAAACACTGTCTTTAATGTCTCACAGGTCCCAGAGGTGAGGGTCATGTTGCTCCCCCTACGTGTATTTGCACTCCCATGCTACGGCAGCTGGTTTGTAAGGTGAGAAAAAGTGTGTGTTAGTTGGCAGGGTGTGTGAGTCAGAGGAACACGGCTGACACACAGGAGGCCACTGTGTGCAACTGCTTGCAAGCAGCACCAAACTGGACGACTGAAAACTACTAAAAAACTGGAGGAAAAACAAAAAGCAAGAATAAATTTTTTTAAAATCCAACCCACGTATAGAAAAATGATATTAAAATCCATTTTCTCTGCCTGTAGAAGAATCGTAGCTGCAGTTTTACTGGTATAATTTGCAGTTGTTGTACAGTTTTCAAAAACAAGGTGCATCTCTCCTCTCACTGCGAGCGCTCCTGTTCTGAGACGATAAAAGTATTTGTTTGTGTGGACGCCAAGCATACATCCCCGCTGATCCCTTTTATGCAATGTGTTTCTGGCACAGCTGAAACCCTTTCCCGATCAGTCCATCTGTGTCCTGAGACGCCAGTTAGCTGCAGACTCGAGTGGTAAAACAGAATGTTGGCGCTCGCCTTCCCCGGCAGCTCTCACAATGGGAATCTGTGAATTCCTGCAACCAGAATCCCTGGAGACGGTCCAAAAATATCACAGGAAAGTGCACGGTTTGGCCTAATCAAATATTTCAGAAGACGGAGGTTATTTTGCAATGTTCCTGTTAAATGTATAGAAAACACAGTTGGTTATACATTATTGCTTTATGTTAAAAGAGCGGTAAGTTACTTTCAAAGAAAGATGTGGGATATGTATGAGCATAGATACACATTTTAGTCTGCGGAAAGAGGAGAGCAAAGCTCACTTTGGATCTCTGTCCATCCTATTAACAGCATGTTATTTTCATCCATCTGTGGGGTGGTGGTGAGGAGGAGGAGAAAACGCCCAGCACCTGGCCGCAGCACGCAGGATTAATCTGACAACGTGGCACTCATCCACAGATGGCATGCTGCTGCCCCTGTAAAAACATGCCGCAGCTGGGAGCTGTGACAGACACGCAAAATTAATGCGCCAACAGACAGGCCATTTATGGGCCCACGTAGCATACAGGCCCTGGCTGGAACAGCCCAGAAAAGCTGAGCTCCACTGCAACGTTTCATGACCTGACCCACAAAACTGTGAGGTGTTTGTCTGGCAAAGGTCAAGGCCTTTGTGGAAACGCACACTGCACAACATTCTCAGCAGAACACATATCCGAGACAGCTCAAGACAACCAAGGGCCTGTTTTCAGTTCCAGCTGTCATCTCATAACTCCACAAATAAGGCCAGGCAAACACAGACCTTCTCATTATTAGCATGACTATATAGAGTATGCTATTATTGTATAGTTACCCTTACAGGCTGTGTGCAATCTCAACATTTCAGTTAATGGCAGAAACCATACAAATAAGGAATAGACCACAATAAACATTGCAATGGAAAAATACAGTGATGCATTATGGGCCTCTGGTACCACTCAGGAATACATTATATTCCAATCATACTGTCTTACTGGAGTTTTTTTTACCACTGTCACCTTGGTTGATTTACTCCATTTATACCACACCTACAACACAGCTTAAAAAGAAAACTACAGTAAAAATATTAAAATAAATGCTTTTTATAAAGCAACAGATTTCATTCAGAGTCAAGCAGCCCTAACTATGAATGTTTTACAGACAAGGTCAGAATTGCCGGAACAAAAAAGAAGGAGACTCAAACTGCATAGTGTGCACTATGGAAAAAAACCGTTCGGTCATTTCAGTGATTGTCAGGTTAATTTAAAACGTACAGTTTACTTTGTTAAGAACTTTGGTTACAACTAGAATTTTTATACTTTTAAATAATTAATATACAATCCACAGATATCTTTTACCCATGCAGGAATGTGATACTTATAAAAAAAAATTTTTAATTTGTATTTCAAGAACTGTTTACATTTTAGAAACTTTGAAAAATTAAGTTTCATTGATACTAAATTGGAGTAAAAATGTGTGGATTTACTTAAGAGAAGCATTGCTTTTCTGCCATGTAGTCATAAGAAAATAATCAAAATCCTCTCAGCTAAAAAACCGTGCCTTAGTATAATGCTACTATAATGGCGTTAATGGTACATTTTTACATTTACATTTATTCCTTCAGCATATGCTTTTCTCCAAGTGACATACAACTAAGATGAAGCAAAAGTGCATTTCATAGATACAGATACAGACACTGTTTTGCTGGCACACATTAGAAGAATAGCTGTAAAATTGATAGGGAGTAAAAAAAAAAATTACAGATAACTGTGAAATTTTATTGAGCAGATATGACATCATACAGAATAAAAAGAGTAATATCCATATGCTATTCAGACTTATCAAGATGCACTAAAATTGTGAAAAGTTTAAAATACATCGGACCTCATTGCATTATATAACATTTCAGGGCTAACAGCGCTATCATTCTCTATTGGGTACAAAAAGCTTAAATCCTTAAAGCCCTTGAAGGCCTTTTGAATCCAGTGGCTTAAGAGCAACACATTTTAAAGCTTCAGCTAAAATAACATGAAAAAATGTTTAAAAGACACTTTGTAGTCACAAACAGACAATGAATTAATAGCTCATTTAAAAACCTGTATATGATTGTTACGTAGTGAAATCATGTGTGTCTTCCCAAAATGGAAAAATACACTTTTCTTGATACATTGCCTTTTGAAAAAAGAGGCAGTTGAAGCAAAAAAAAAAAAACACTTTTACAGGATCCACAAATTGAAATTCTTCCTAGTCATATGGTAATCCTGCAGATTAATAAGCCTATAATGTTCAACAAAATATATGTTCCATGCCACAGGAACAAGTGATCAGAATGTTAAGATATCAAATAAGAAAGGATCAGTATCAAATAAAAAAATCAAGCATTCACAACTGGGTGTCTCCACGGGAACGCAATAAAACCATTCCTAATGATATTTTCTGCATCAGCTGCACTTATAAGGTAGGTTGGAAAATACTGTTCTAAAGACAAGTCAATACTTCTTATTTTTACATGCTGCTTCCCTTTTTGAAGCCTTACAGCTAGAATGAGGGTGATTTATATGCTAAAAATTAGATTGACACATCATAAAATGTGAAGTGATGTGACTCAATATAGGTTTACTACGGCATTCAGTCTTTGTCTTTTAATATCTCATTTGTTATGACACTTGTTGATGATAGTTTTCCAATGCATTGTTTTCACATAGTGTAGACATATGACAGTCACAACAAAGCAACACTTTTCCAATTTGTTTGATGTAAGGTATTATCTCAGTTTATATTAAGTGGGGCTGGGGGAATGTTTTCGATTAGTATGTATTTTCAGGTTTAGCTATATTCCTATAAAAAAGTCTAAAAACAAAGTAAAAATATATTAAGTACTGATAACGTATGGCAAAGCAGTAAGGTTTTTCATGAAGGAGCAGGAGGTAGTGCAGGTTTAAATGTCCCTAACTCTGTAGTGTGTTGGATTAGCACAGCAGGGTGTGTAAGCCCAGCATGTGGCATGAGGGAGATGGACACAGGCACCGCTGTAGACCTGCTCACCCTAGGAGGAAGCCGTATGATCCGTCTGCATGCTTAATTAGGAGAAAAAAGGTTGAGGGACTTCACTTTTAGGTGCTGATCTTTTTCCCACCATCCCCTGCAGTCATCCACAAGAGAGTCAGCGCTGTCCAAAGGTCCATCAAAAAAGCCATTGTGGGGATGGATTTCGTACGTGTATTGAGGGCTCTGACAGCTTCTTCCACAATTAGACAATGACCAAGATTACTGTCAGAAAACGCCTTTATAAGGAAAGGATGTAGAATGTCACCACCGAGCAAAGACATGGACGACAGCCATTAGCTACAGTGCTGTTCATCTCCTGAATAAGCCATAGGGGGCCTCTTATCTAGAACTATGTTGTTTTAGGATGTCAGGACAATTTTTTTCAGAGGGGGATGCTTAAATTAATCTGTGCACAATGTGATGGCAAGTAGTCTGCCGAACCCAGGAGTACCAGTTTTATTTTATCAATTAATTAGGTATTACTGTGGCTCAGCTATCACTGGCTCATGTAATAGTTTTTTCTTTCAAATATAATCGCCTAGCTTATGGGCCAATGGTTAAGTTTCTGAAACAAAAGACAGAAAGCATATTCATGAAAGCTCTTTGTGATTTGGAATGCCTTATCTCGGCTCCATTTTAATGAGACAATTTAAAAAACTAAATGGTGATTGTGGATGCTGCTACTGTCAGAACAACTTACCACAAAAATGCAAAAAGCCTTTTTTAATATAAATCTACTGTCTTCTGGAAGGAATGAAAGATGCAGATTACCACCGTGTGCTGCCTAATGGACACCTTAAGTGTGCACATCACCCACGTATATAAATGCTTTCACTATGCACTATGTCCTTAGACTTTTTATACTGTAACTTGTTTTCTCCCAGTATCATCAGTTTCATCATCTGAAAAAATATAATGAAAAAAACATAAGGCATATAGCCAAATATTATTTTGAACTTCATCCAATATGGACCCTGCCAGACTCTCTTCAACTCAAGCACAGATGTGCTGTGAGCCTCTATCCCCCTTATACACGTCCCAGGTCTAATTTTCCGACTGCCCTACATACAGCCGTACCTACTGTCTGTACCACTGGCTGTTGATTGCAGCTTTCTGGATATCTTCCTTGAAAATCTATGTAAATGAACATCCGGCAAGAAATGCATTTAAAACGGCTCATCATATCGGACCTCTAACAATCAGACAGTGTTCACGTTCATATTCTCAGCCTGATT
This sequence comes from Arapaima gigas, assembly GCA_900497675.1. Classification (NCBI taxonomy): domain Eukaryota; kingdom Metazoa; phylum Chordata; class Actinopteri; order Osteoglossiformes; family Osteoglossidae; genus Arapaima; species Arapaima gigas. Next base: position 647,318 of record UFQX01000023.1, on the reverse strand, counting down.
TTTCCCTTCCGTAATTAGCTCCCCATATCCTTAATCTCTAATTTTCACTCCATTATTGTTACTTTAGCGCATGCCTGTGCAACAAAACTTGTTTTTCAAATGAAATCCTTTCACTGCATAAAAGCAGTTTTGGGTTGGTGATAATTTCTTGCTTTCTTGTAATCCCACATCACTTTATAAAATTAATTATATGACTGATGTGACTATGAATATCCAGCGAGAAGTATCCAAGTTTAATTTTTTGCGGCACAGTTATATCCCACAGTATATGGACAAATAACAATAACTATCAGTCATGTCTCTTCTAAGCAGTGATCAATATTTAGTCATATGAGTGGTTTCATAGAGGCAAGACTCTCGCCAAAGCTTGCATTTTCAACATGATTTTTCGTAACAAATATGAAAAAAGGTTACGAACCTGGTTAGGAAATAGTCTCTCTTCATCGAAATAAGTCAGTGTACATAGTTACTGAGCTACATACTTAAGGATAGTGTTGCAGATTTTCAGTGACATAACCTCAGGAAATGTGCAACACTCATTTACTCACTCGCTTTTGTTAACCACCCATACAGGGTCCCAGTGGTCTGGAGCCTATCCTGGAACCACTGGGTCCAAAGCTAGAACCTGAAAGGCTTGTCTTTGGACGTTACACTCAAACTAAATGCGCACAAACTTGGTGGACAATACGCACGTACACTCCACACAGACTGAGATGGATTCAAACTTCTCTCCAAAGAGCCCAAGTGCTATGAGGTGGCAGCACTGTGCAAAACTGATTTAATTCATTAAGTGATGTATCGTGTTAATAAACTAAATCAAAGCTGGAGACAACTGTCGGTTCTTAATTTTCCTGCTTCATATATAGCATACCTTCCTTCTCTGTTAACCACTGAATTTGAATTTCAGTTTGCTAGTCATTTATAGCTGAGTATTGACCGTTGGTATTAAAGTCACACATATAAGCATACGAGCTTTGATGTGGCAATCCTGGAAATGTAGTGCTCAAAGAGCACTACTCAAAATGCAATATATTGACAATAACACAAGAAGGGGTGAGGTTCAGCGTTCACCAGTATTTTTTATTCCCTTAAGACAAACATGAGCCACTGTGACCTTTGACATTTGACTTCAGTCCATGAAGACCAACTAGTATTCTCCTGCCTTTCTGGTTATGTCTTTTGTTTTGTTCAGTCCAGTAGAGCCATTGTTACAGCCAATCTGCTTACAGTATGTAGGACTGTTAAAGATTGTTGCCTATATTCCAGTGCTCCATGAGGCGTCACGAACAGATACTTCTCCTTAATAAACAAGTGAACAAATCTGTAGTTTTACGTTTTCTTAAAGAGTGCGAGTCAATCAGACTTGCAATAATGACAATACAGCACAACCAAGACAGAAAATGGTAACCAGCTTACCAGGACAGGAAAAAAAATAACTAAAAAAAAATTAACCAAATTAAAAAAGTTTTAATAAAACGTCACAAAATCACTACATAGTATTGATTTATGTTTTAAGGAAGCTGTGACTAAGTTTTCCATTAGCGTATTAATTTTATTGAAATATATTATACTAGCTAATATCAGCTTCTAACGTTTAGATGAAAACGATTTTTGTACTACGGATGTACTTTTAAAAATATTATTAGCTCAGTTAGATATACCCGCATACATACCCTCAACTGAAGGGGACAAACAGCATATTTGAACAATGCTGTTTCAGTTCAGAACTCTACCAAGTAAGCAGTGATTCCTGTCACCCATAGTCTACTGCACACTGGGACAGTGCACTTTGCAACCTTCAAGTGAAATCTAACAGAAGTTTTTTTTCTACCATACATAAAGAATACTAAAAAAAACCACAAACACTTAAACACTTGGAACAGTAGCCATCTAGCTATAATTTCCCTTTTATAATACTTTGAGTTACTCAGAGCAAAAATTGTAAAACCACAATAAATGAATTACAAAACAAAATTGGAACACATCAAACAATGTGATCTTGTCCTAGAAATGGTCCAAAGTCTCCAAAGTAATGAACTAAGCATTGTATCTGGTTGACTGCAAGGAACCCCTTTTGATTTGTTGACTCAAATTACTATCAAGTCAAAATGGGCTGCATGGCGGCCTTGAGAAAGAAACTGATTGAAGACATAATTCTGAATGTAGAGGATTTCATGGTTAGAAGCATGAAACTGAGAGAAAGATGGATAGTGTGTAACAAATTAGGAGTATGTGAGGGGAGGCAAGGACCACAGGCTCTCTGAGTAACCTTGACTGAGACAGACCACCGCCCTGTAAACAATGAATTTTTCTGAGCAATGTCAATCACTGTCCGACTCGGGCAAATCAGAACACTCGAGCTTACCAAAAAAAGTAACACAAACAGGACCGCTGGGTTATTTTAAGCATTCTGGGCAACACAATGCAAGCACAAGGCAACTGTATTATTAATTACTGCAATAACTGACATGCAACAAATTCTTACATTCATTAGAACCTCTTTTTTAAAAGTTCCCCATGCAGTAAATGTATGATACTGAATGTTAAAATATGCACGGTGTGAAAAACTGCCACTTAACGCAGACTGTAAAGCAGTAGCATCCCTGCTTCTTACTCACTGAGCTGATCCATGTGTATTAACTTTCAGTCTAAGCTTGGCAGAATAAAGTGTGATTGTATTGCTAGAAAGCCTTAAAACTGCATACAGTGGGAGATTCAAATATTGCAACATCCATCTCTTTAGCCCACCATTCACGTGTGGGTCCTGCGATCTTCTCAGTGTAATGTTCCTGTGCTTTGAGGAATAGCCGTAATGAGTGTAAAATGATTATAGATACCGTGTGGTGCTGGCTGACTCAGTCAACCAAACAGATACCGTTTAAGCTTATTTATGTAGCGTCAGTGCCAAGCTGTGATTAATTTCAGAGCTACAATAATGAACATCACTATAAGCATAGCAGGAGCACCTGCATTTTCAGATGATGTCAGTTACATGCACATTGCACGCTCACAGGTCTTCTTGCAAAAGCACATCTTCATTTTTCGATATATATTTACATCAGCGGTATTAGACGCTCCCTGGTGGGCCTGGTGCGTGCAGGATTTTGGTCTTTACCTCAATTACTTAAGTAGCTTCATCATTTTCTTATTGCAGACATTTCAAAATTGCGGCGATTTTTATCGTGTATTCAGAAAATTCCCATTCCAATTCTGTATTATGGAGGGAAGTATATCAGTAAAAATTTTGTAGATAATTAACTACTAATTGGGCCAATTAAGTCAGGGGAATGAGCTGGAATGAAAACTTGCACACACAAGGCACGCCAAGGATTGAATTCTGCAGCCCTGATTTACATAGCCTATACTGATATAAACACTTCAATATTTTAATATCTTCATTTGTCACTAAACAGTACTGCCTTAATAGCAAGTAAGATTTCTACTGGAAACATTTGATTTGCATTCATAATGAACTTTTCTTTCCCATGTATAATATGTGCTGTGAACAGTGAAACCCCAGTAGTGAGTAATATTTCAGCGGCAACCCTTTTCTTATTTCAACGCCTTCTAAAGAAAGGTATAACTTAGAATTCCACAGTGGCCAAGGAACACTGCCCGGCGTTAATTTTCAAACTGTTCGTTAGAATTTTCAAATTTTCATAATTGCTTTTACGTTGTGGGAGAAATGTGCTTTGAGAGGGTTCCAAGAGACATTCAGTCACGCAATCAGCTTCGGCAGTGGCCTTTAATATACCCCATAATGTCTTTTTCATTGCCCAGTCTCTTTTCTTCATCATTTACAAATGAAAGACCAGCACACTTTGCCCTGCCCACAGTGCTTTCAATATTCTTCCAGCTACACATACTGAGAAGCTCATATATAAAACATGTCATAGACATTCTCCCACACACATTTAACCCAGGAAATAGGCAAGGCCTTACCTTTCCACGTTGTCCAGGTTTCCTGCCACTCCAAGCCCTCCGATGGTGTACAGCTTCCCATCGTACACCAGACTGTTGTGGCGACATCGGGGGACCGTCATGCGTGACACGAGGTTCCAATTATCGAGCAGGGACATATAGCACCACACATCAGAGACGGTGACTCCTGCCTCCATGCCACCTGGGAGGGGATTGCGAGTGCAAACACAGCTAATATTGCCCAGCTCTATTCGCAGCCCTGTCCCCACTTTACACAACGCTTTGATGAGTCCCAGTTATATATCTGTGTTTTGACATGAAAGTTAACAACAAAGCAAATTCCCTTCAGACTACAACATTTAAAATTATGCTGTTTATACTCTTAAACAAAAAAGAAAACAGAAGCTACTACCACCACCAGGTAACTTTTCATCAAAACCATTTGGCACAAAATGCTGTACTGACAAAAATATACATAGGCATTAAAATTCCTCTAACCTTCTACTTTCAAAAACTGGCAAATCTATGACACAAAATTGTATTAGATTTAAAATGATACTATGTGATACACTGCATAAAACTGTTCTACAGTTTAGTAAAACTCCAAGCTCAGGGTAGGAGAGTGACTTTCATGAATCCCACCCTTACCAGATTTTAGAACCTAAAAATGCCTAAAATGTCAACACAGATAATCTAATAATGAGTATCTAAACAAGCCTGAAATAGAAGATACTAATTCATTGTGAACGTAAAATTATTGAAGGGCATTCATGGCAATTGAACCATAACTGATTACATGAAGGACTGAAATTAGTTTAAAGGGCAACTTGATTATTGTCAACTGAAATTTCAGCAACAGTGAAATATATTAATGTTTCTCAATCAACTCTTCATAAGGGTACATTGCGGGCACAACAGCTATTTATTAACTGCAGCAAGTTTCCATGTGCAATAGTGCCATTCAATGGAGGGAAACTGGGTTCGAGTCCCGGTCCTGACACATCAGCTATCTGTGGTGAGGAGCTGCAGGGAACATAAATTGGCCCATGTTCTCTTTTGGGAGCAAGTTGGCTGGAATTGTCCCTTCATTGCTCATATTTATGTCTGCAGTCAGCTGGGTGTTTACAGGGCTGCAGGTAGAACTGGATGGATAGTGCACGCTTCCAAAAGTGTTAACGTCACTAGTTAAAGGAAAAGTAGTAAGTGGCAAACAGCATGTGTTTGTCTGGGTCTACACTGGTGTGGGTAGAGAATTTTGGGGGACCTACAAACTGGGAGATCAGCCATATTGAAACTAGGAGTCTAAAAAATAAAAGGGCATTTCTAATGGCGATAAATACATTTATACTTTGACATTAAACACAATGCATTGAAATATAAATAATTTACAGCCTTATTGTTCTAGCACCTGTGTACATTAATGCCAACCTCTTACATGAACTGTTCCACGTAGGTTCAAAAAGAGCATATTTTAAATAATATACTGTTATTACTTAAATTTTTCTTTTTTTAGTAAAATGCTATACTAGAAAAGCATTTGTAATATACTATTATAACATTAATTAAAACATGATAAGATGTATATTCTGCTATAGAACATATAATTCTTACAAGTAACACAATATTATGTGGAACAGAATGCAATAAACAACCCTCAAACTTACCACAGTTCCCAGAAATGAACTACAGATAAACACTATGCAAAACAAACTGCCCACAAAATGAAATATTTATTATTCTCATTATTTTGGCTATTTAACATTTTAATATTATACCATTTATTCGGTTATCTTAATACTTAATAGATGCAAAACAAAGCAGATGCTTACTGTTAATCATTGCAAGAAGTGAGATAAACTAGGAATGAAACATGAGCATGCACTTGTTAGAAATGGTTATTAAAAGTGTTTCAGTTTATATGCTTCTATATCTATATTTAGACTGCAAGAAAACGCTCATTGAGAACCTATGTTAAAAAACCACAGAGCAGAGAGGTAAAAGCCAGATGAACTGAAAGTGACACACTGAAGACTTGTATACCTGACAGATAGATATTATCCCCAGCTGAAATGACACTGAAGAACTCGCGGTCATAGAAAGGCAGACTGGCAAGGGGGTACCACTTGTTGTTCTGAGGATTGAAACATGTGACAGCTGTCAAGGAGCGCTGGTTCATGCCGATGGCCTGTCGACCCCCCACCAACACAATCACCTCGGCCACCCCTGGGAGAAAATGACACACACAGTATGGCTTTTAGTACAGGTTCTCACACGAAATGTGGGGAATGCAGATACTGTAGACAAGGGGTTGAAACTAAATGAGGAAAAATGCATGCATGTAATCTGAGGACTCATTTAACATTTAACTACAAGGGCTGAGGAAGCAGTAATTCTGCTCATGAAAAAATGTGTTTAGTCTGTGAAGAGTATGTGGTTTGACTTAATCATCTGCACTTAGATGACAATTAATTCATTACCATCTGTTCTGCTGTAGTCCCCCCTCTCATGTGGTTGACATTCATTTATCAAATGTTAGACGTACACATTCATGACCATTCACTTCAACCTTTACAGAATATAAATTACAGGTTAGCTGGTCTCAGCATACAGTGTCAGCATTTATATTAGCTTTTATATATTTGCTCTTTCAGTTACAATAAATTAGACCATTTTTTAAGCAAGAGATATATGCATAAATGTTACTGCAAATAAAAAGCATGTACGCTTAATGTTTTGCCACATACATCTGTACAAGACAGTGACACAGAGACAGCAATTTGGACCGAACGGCCTGCGAGTGACAGCCCAAGAGCAGTCCTCCAAACTCTCCAGCTCTTCCTCACTGCTGGCTCATCATTCATAATCAGTAGTTGTCTACTGTTCTCCTGACAGCTGCTTAGATCCTAGTTCACAGCAGACTACTCTGCAAAACATTGCTGTGTCTGTGGTTCAGGCGTTATGGAGATACACTCCAGATAGAATAAAGCAAAGGTGAAAGAGCTAATTAAAAAGAATTAAATTGTGTAACTAAGTAATTAAGCAAATAGAAGGGCTCACATCCCGAACTGCTTGTAACTTAATTCACCTTTTTTAAGTTAAGGGAACATGAGGACTACATGATCATGGAAGCCATGACAAAATTAAACTGACCACTGCGGATGCTAATTAAAATTAACTAAATCATTTTCTTTTGATGACCCACCTCCTGCACACACAACATAAAAATAATAATATTTCCAGCACATAATAAAAACTGATACGCAATGAGATCACATATTCACATATCTCCCTCTTATTCAAAGGGAAAAAAATAGTTTAAGGTTTGCTTAGTGTGTGTGTAAATGTGTGTGTGTGTGTGTGTGTGTGTGTGTATATATATATATATATTTTTTTTTTTACAGCAGAGTAACTTTGGACTTATGTCAATGAAGACAATTTATGCAGAAAAATGATAATTATTACCAGGCATGACTGTCAAGGGCATTACAACTGGTGGCTATAACTACACCAGGCACCTTGCATCTCTTTTTTTCATCATCTGTTACGCCTCTGCAGACATCCACAGCAAGCATGAGACTGAAGAACGTTTTAACTGCAGCTGACATTTCTTAACACATTGGGACCCTTCATGTATTTCCTTCCCGAAGGTAAGTGAGTGCTAGTGCTGCAATTAAATGATGAGCCAGTACTGCTCTAGTAATTTTCCCAGAGGAGAAGCACTCGAGGCAGTTTCCAGTCCGCCTCACAGTCACGCGGCGGCGCGTCAGAAGCCCCGGCTCCGGCCCTGAGCCCGAGCCAAAGGGCCTTTGAGCCCATCTCTTCCACTGCAGGTGTAGTGAGACAGAAAAACTGGAGATGCAGTCAGTGGAGACCCCTTGAGGTATCCAGCCTCTGATTGGAGAGCTCCATGCAGGGCAGCCTGTCAATCAGCAGGTCAGATGACAGTGTGGGAAAACATGTAACTGGCAGCTTGCTGTTCTCTAAGCAAATAAGGCGTTCTGGCACAGTGAGCAGCTGAAGGCTGTACCTTTGACTGCTGGTAGCGTGGGCATTCTCAGGGAGGTAGCAGCGGGACACGTTACTATATCTCATATGGCATCTCAGCCCGATCAGAATTTCATCTGCTTGTCGCATGCCACTCAGACCTCTTCACTCATAATTACAGCGGCATTAATTCACCGTGGTTATAAAAAAGCTCAGAAACACGATACACACCCTCACACATTGCTCTGATTGTGGTCATATAACAATCTGGGCCTGACAGAACCCTCCCCCACTCCCTGGAGCTACTTGTGCTCAGCTGGAAACCATGGAAATGTGACATGACGAGGATCGGGGACCGAGGCCCTTGCTCCTAACAGAAGCTGTGATACCCTGCTGGGAGGGAGACACAGCGTTGGGCCATCTTAGGATGACAAACACAATGAGACAAGGAATTAGCGCTTGGAGGCTAGCTGCCAGCATGCCTCGGTCACTGTGCATCCCTACAGCCAGTCTACACTAAGCTAACATGGTGCTTTTATATATAAGTCTGTATATATATCTGAATGTGTCAACAACAGACATGCATCACACAACCTTATTTTATCTGAGCTTCCTAATTTTTTCAGCTGCCCAAGGTTATGGTGTGCTGTGATATATGTACACACTTCTATTGACATTCATTTATGTACATTTGTGACATATTTTACATATCATTACAGGCAGAGAGTATTTCTATCTACTTGGATAAATCACATTTAGTATTTGATTTGGTAGAATGTGGTAGACTCGGCATTACTTAAGCCGTTCATTTGAGCACACAGCTACAGGAACCTGATACCAGGCCGATGTAGACAGCTAAGATTTCTAGAGAATTTAAAATGATTTAAAAAAAAACTGGTTAAATTGAATACATTAGTGTCTATATGTGTTACATATGTTACAATTAGTATTTCTCCAAGTGTTGAAAAGGTGTAATGCTACATATAAAACCTATTGGACAGAATGTCTATTTTGCAAGAATTTCCAGCATTTTCCTCTGTGACTTTAATGTAGAATATAAATAGCAAGTATTGGTATTAGTTATTGATTTCTCCTCTTGTTACTGTAATGATGTACTGCGGTACTGCAGTGTTTAGAAAGGCTGAACATGGCTTGAACTTCATTACAGATAATTTGTCAGAGTAGTATTACATTTGGTTGAACAAACCCAGCAGTTTACCCTCACTTCTGAATTGTGTGGCTACAGGCAAAGTCCATGTGAGGGGCTCAAAGACTCATTCTGAGAACATTCCAGAAAGTGAGTAGGATCTCCCACACAACACTCTGGTGACATACATGAAAAAATGTCATTTGATATAATATCAACACACAGAACTAAGTTAAATTCATTAGCACTTGTATTTGACATGAACCAAAACCTTTACTATGGTCATCTATGCTACTCTGCTCAGCGAGTGTGTGTGATTGCTTTTCAGGGTGCATCTTGCCTCATCCATGCTTCCAGAATAGGCTCTGGGCTACTGGGACTCTGCGGTGGACAAACAGTTATGGATAATGGCTGCAAGACTTTGTCATATGAAAATTTAAATAAGGTGAGAGGCAAAAACAAGCTTGAGAGCTAAAGCACATAGATACTCCCCCTAACATAAAAGACCTTTGAGAAGAAGAAGCCGCTATAAAAATGACAAGTGATACTGACCCGTGCCTTTGCAGGCGGCATTACTGGCATTCTCTCTGACCTACAACATGTTTGACAGCGCAGGACCTGGCTATGCCTGTCTTTGAACACCCTGTGTAGCATTAAGATGGAAGTAAAGTCTCTGTGGCCACGATGCACTGTGGTTTATAGCATCGCCAGGGACAGCTGGCAGAGCAATACCTCAGGCCTGGCGTTTCTTGCCTGGGAACCCACTGAGGGTCCTTTTTTCCACTCACAAAGCAACTGCTGAGGGTGAGGGAGACTTTAATGCTTGATGTTACTCCTTTTCCATTTTTCCACTCCAGAGACTTATCTTCCCAGTTCAGGTGGGCTCTCACGTCTTCACTCATCCATCTGCCAAATTCACATTCACTACTTGTGTGTGATAGAGTTTTTTCCTTACTAGTAAAATATCTGTTTTGTTGCAGGGATGAGTACATACAATACTTTAGGTTGGACGGTTTCATGTGTATGGAATTAAATGAAAATTCAGACCATTAATGGCTGCCATTTAAATGTGTAAACATGTTACCTTTGGTTTGTAAAGTCAAACAAGAATTTATGGCTGACATTTTCTATGCGGCACACCTTCAAAATCCACCTTAAAGTAGTTCAGGACACCTTGTGCATGCAAAATGGGAACAAGGATGACAAGTCGCCAGATGGTCAAATGACTAAAGTTTGTGTATTCAAAGCAACACTGCATCAAAGTATGGGAAGGCGATTAATGCTGAAGAAATTACCATTTCTAAGAATTTGGGGCTTCAATCAAGTTACAAAAAGGTGTCAGAAATCAAACAAAAATTCCTCATTTAACAAGTCTTAGTCACCCAAAAAAATGCTACTACAATGTCAAGTAAAAAAGCTTAAAAACTTTTTCTTCAAAGTAAATTAACACTGTTTATAATTTTACATTTTTGTTTAAATTAAGTGTATATTTAATTTGTGTAATTATGCATGTTTCTTAGAAAGTTTAAGATCTAATTAACATTCTGTAAAGTGAAAAATCTGTTGAATGGACAAAGGATACTGAGAAATAATCCCATGATGGCATCGTGCTGCCGTAATATACTTTGCAGGCAATAATTAGACATGCACTGACTCGGGTGACTTGGCTGATGAAATGAAGAGCTTGCCAGAAATCTTAGTTTAAAATTCACTATCTAGTAAATCTCCTGGAAATATTTTGCAGATGACGTACAACTATGAAATACTGCTCATACATTTCAAGAAAAATACGAATGTTAAATGAAAAAATGAAATATTTTCAGTACAATTAAAAATATTTTTGTAGAGTTTTTCTAGCTGGCCAATTGCAGATAAGACACTGTTGTACAGAGAAATTGTACAGTTTTTTCCCCCTACACAAACAGATTCTCTGGCTGAGCTGCTCTCCCAGCAAAAGACATTTATTACATGAAGATAATTCCAAATAGCACTCATAGATACATATCATCACCTAGCGTGCAAGTCAGCCTACATGCTGCTTTCCTTCCGCTCATTCGAAATTTGTGCCCACTTAATTAAAAAAAAAGAATTACATAAAGAAGAAATACATACATAGAAATATATATATAAATAAATATGTACTGTGAACACCAGTTATATCTCATAGTATGTTTTATTCTCTGTACAAATTTAAAATTTAATACTAATGCTAGGGACTGGCACTTTTTTCTTCCCCACTTCAAGCACTGAGTGAAAGAGATTCCTTCTCCTGAAAATTGGACTGCTGCCACCCTTAAAACGGAATTGATTTGGATTATGATTAACACTGGCATCATGTAGTGTGCTAAAATTGGATAACACTGTTCATAGTATGATGTAAAGAATAAGAGCACATACAGAAAAGATGCATTTTGCACATCTAATGTTAACAAGAGAATAATGCATTGCTGTATTAAATGTGAAAAAAAACTATATTTTATGTGAACCTTCACTGTGTTATAATCAAAAGTAAGGAGGGATATGCGACATTCCAAGATTATTTGAAAGAATATAAAGTTTTAAAAAATATTTTTCTCGACACCCAACCATGCCATCCGTGTGAAAAAAAGAAAATGTATTTTATAAGATACAGGAAATATAGATTGCTAAGTAAACTGTAACATCTCGGACAAAGACAACCAATCTCGTATATTTAGCGTTGAGATACAAGAGGTGTAATATATTTTTAGACATATATAAGACCTGGCTTCATTATAATATACAAGTATTATTGTGGAGAAATACAAGTGTGCAGTTTTAATTTTAAAACATTCAAAAACACAATTGAAGGACATATTTAAAGAGACTTGTGATACTCCAAGCACTTTCAAGTTCTAGTTTAAACAGATCTACAACACACTGCAAGACAAAGTCAATGTAAATTATGCAGAATAACCATACAAGCTCATGCACTGCAGATGTAAACATTTCCCTTTTGACAAGAGACCCCATGACCATGCCTACAATGGCCACACAGAAGGCTAGGTGTGCAAATGCAGCATACCTGCAGACAGCCGTGGCCGAGTTCGAGGTGTCTGCATCTCCTGCCGAGCGTGGGGCAGCATGTGATAGCGCTTCGCTTCGTTGACCAAGTCCCTGCAGGCCTCTGAAGACTTTATCAGCTCCTCATTGTCAACGACATTCAGGAGGTAACTAGGGTGGATGAAGGGCAACCGGACCACTGCCAACAGCTCAGACACATGCTGTGAACAAGGGAACAAGAGAGAGGGCAGGGGTTGGTAAGTGAGTCAACTAGACTTGCAGTATCTACTGCTCAGAGGCTAACTGGACATTTACTATGGTGAGGAGAAGCACGATCGCCAACTATATGCATTAAAGCACACTCAGTACTGATAGCATAAACAGTGTCTTGCAAACGACGTATATCCATTCGCAAACATAAAATTACATCAAGCATAACATGATGATACAACAGATGAATTGTTGTATCACAACACATACATATGTTTTATAATAGTTAGTGAAGAATATCTATAAACTTTATGTCTATACATCCGACTATAGATTTATACCTTAATTTAAACTAGGAAGGAGGCAGATAGATTACTGCTGTTTTAAAAGTGACTATGGTTTTGCTGTCAAACTCAAAAAACTTCAGGATCAATTAGATAATAACTATAGCTATCAGCACTGACAGCCAGGGCCTCATTGCTTCAATGTGATGGCAGTAACCAGGAAACAGCTTGCTTAACAGGTAAGCAATTCCAAGGGTGTCTTCTTTGTGCTGAAGGGAAAAGGTTGCCATGGTGAGCGATTCTGTCGCTGACTCACTGCTTGTTCAACTACATCCTCCATGGGGCCTTTGCTTATATCAGGAGGAACTTGTAAACACAACACGACATGGCCAACAGCTGACGAGATCTTAACCTTTTTGTCTTCACTTTTCTGTTAAAATCGCATTTGCAAGTCCCTGGCACTCAGGGCTGCTTCTGCTACACTGTACTCAGAGTGGACAACCACTCTGCTTAATATAACCTTTGGTGCAAGTGTCCAAAGCGACGCCCTTCTTTGGCTGTTGTTGACATTTTTCATACAATCCCCTGAGAGATATTTAAAAAAAAATTCAAACACCTGTACTTTGAGCAAGTTCATCATACAGAGCATCAAATACATGAAGACTGAAGTAGATAAGGTAGTAATCCATGTTGTTGTCACTGCTGGCATGTCAATTTTAAACATAAAATACTTGCTATTAAATTTCAGAGACGTATAACAAACTGCTCCGTAATGCATCACTTTACACCACTTTTTATATGCTAGTAGCTAGTAGTCATGGCACTGCTACCTACTCATTGCATTACCTTTTGCAATCACCCTGTATGATATTGTACAATTATTCAGTGAATACCAGATCCCCTTGAATAAAGCCCCAAAATCATGTGAATGAATTTACATTTGCCTTTATATGAAGAATTTGCTTTGCTGACACCCAGTATCAATAGTGCAATAAAAAGAGAGGGAACATACTTAAATACTTTCTGCAGGAAGGCATAACAGAGCATTACCTAAAATTTGAACATGCTGTTCCAGATCAGTGTGTGTCTCTCTCTCTTATTTATATATGGTATAGATCATTATGTGAGAAACCAGGCTACATCTACATCAAAATTCATTCACAGATTTAATCACAGTTAAATATATCTTTAACGGCTGTGATGTGTGTATTGCAATTAATTACAGTCCAAACCCTCTAAATGTGTGTCATGTTTTTTGTCACCAGACAGAGGTCTCAAGAGGTCTCAGATAATCAGTCTTGATAAATAAAAGCCAAACCCAAGGCTAGACAAAACAAGCCTGGATTCAAAAAAATGGCTGAAGGATTATTCCCTTTTCCTTAAGTTTTAAGTCAAAAAGGATGGACTACATTTCACAAAAGCTCGTCATCAATCACCACTACAATGAGCAATGTTATGGTCAATATTTCATGTTTGACGAAGACCACGCCAACAGGGGAAATGAGCGCATGCACGCAGACACGTCTCATATCCCAGATAAATCTCCACCCATCACAACCCATAAGGCACAAACAACCTCTCTCTCTCTCTTTGTCTGTGTACCTAGTATTTATCCTCCTTCCTCACATATACACAGGAGAGAAACGGCGAGTTACAATTATCACAACCCGTTGCCCTAATCTGAGACTATTTAAAGGTACCCTTCACAAAAAAAAAAAAAAAAACAAAACACTCAGTCTCTACCTAGGTGTTATAACCCCAAGTGTCTAGGGGTACAGGAGTATAACATTAGCTGTTTGGAGTGCTGTGGTTTGGCTGGGGATGGGAAGAGAGAGAAAAAAAATTGAGGGTTTTGGTACAAAAGTGATTTACAATGTACAAGTGAAAAGTGGGTAATAGTAGAAATATATTGTACCAAACAAAACACAAGAGCACACAGGGAAAGGAATGTGAGTATTGTTAAAACAAAAAATGAGCCAGCTGATGTAGAGCAAGCCATGCTATGTTAATTTAGTTAAATAAACACAAACCGAAAGAAGCATCTTCAACTTCTGCCAACGCCCTAAATAACCTGCACTATTTATCACAACCAAAAATACAAGGTTAACACTCATTCCTTACCTAGTGTGATTTATACAAAGGAAACAAACCTACGTGAGCAAATGTACGTCATGTTGTATTCTTACTTGTTCACTTTCCCCAAGTCACAGTTAACCAGGGATTCATACAAACACAAGTGACATACTGAAAGAGGGAACACCCAGACATACAAGTGTAGTAACACAGCAACAGTCAAGTATTAACAAACTAAGTTAAACATGAAGCAAATGCATGAAACGAAGCCAAAGCTCCAGAATCAGACACCTGCTGACTGAAATGATGCAGCCTTGAATTCAGAATTTTTGAATTAGCACGAGGATGGAATGTGATGTTATCAATGATGAAGACTGGCAAAATGATGACTCACTGGTAACTGGAAAATCTGTAAGCAGATAAACAAGCCAACAAAGACAGCAGAACACATCTTGGGACGAAACACTGGGTGCAAGTCAGATTTGGCCGATCGGGCTTGTGAACGTGTTGTAAGGTCGACAGAGATTATCTATATCCACAGTATCAGTGGGGATTGGTGTCTCCAAGCACCAACAAAACCTTCCATGGCATGCAGTTCCTCTCTGTTGCACAAAGCAATACTATTTTAATAATGCACAAATGTCTTGAGATTTATTTTCTTTAAATACCACCTTTGGCTTCGCAATGAAAAATCACCTGCAAGAGCATGCACACAACTTCAATCATTCACAAATGTTTTTTCTGCTGAAGAAGAACCACTTGTAAGTCAGCTTTGGGTATTTTTCAACATGAAATGAAAGGTGAATAAGTAAAGGAAGAGGCTGGCATTTGTAGAAATGTGATTTAATCTGTCTTCTTAATTGGCAGTGGTACCTTGGTATGGTATCTCGTGTTCTTCAAGGACGTCTATACAGGGTTATTCAAAAAGAATTGAACATGTTCATATATTTATGACTTAATAACTATGCATTGTATGAACATTTAGTATATAGGCATTTGTAAGATTAAAAAAATGCGAGTTACTTTACATGTTCATACGGTCTTTATTTACTAATACATTTCTAAAAGTTTTCAGTTCTTTTTGAACCACCTTATATTTAATTTGAAATGTTTTGCTTTAAAAAAAATCCAGTAAAACAATCATATGCACAGATTTCATAGATGCTATGTAAAAATAATTTTAACTTACAAAAATATATGTATGTACAATGATGCTATTTATTAGCAAAATTATTTTAGATTTAATTACGAGTTTCTTTTTCAGCCGGGTTGTACAATTGCTAGTTTTATTTAGTGTTTATTTGGTTGTGTTTTCGTTCGGTGACTGGACTATGCATTATGTCTCTACAGAATAATCTGCATTACAACAGGAAGAAACCGATTGTATAATTTATACATGCAGTTCAGAAAGAAGCCACTGCTCATTGGCCAGTGCTTATATTTACTAAAACGATTACTTTTCTTTCTTCGTTTACAGACAGCTCAGTCAGAGTCAACAGGACCAATTCAGTTATGGGGAAATGGTCTCATTATCATCGTATTAATTATTCACAATCACAGCAGATACAGTAGCTCTTAAGCTCATTATCCTCTAGCTGTGTTTAATATCCTTGGTTTTTAAAGGAAAAAACATGAACGTCTCAAGTGTCAGAAAACCTGTCAAGCAAAGTCCAACTGAAGACAGTGATCGATTGACATTTAAGTGTCTGTGTGAAAGAGTTTATATACACTGCTTAAGATGTTATAAAAAAATGCACATGCATGAAAGCAAGCCAGAAGAAAACAGCTTGGCTTCGTAGTTATGCGTCAGCGAACCTCTGGATTTCATTGGCTAAAACACAAGGGACACAACAGGCACGGGCGCAGAGCTCATTCCAGCCCAATTCAGATTGATTTTCTCTCAAGCTGCTTTCTCAATGAAGTCTGTACTCGACCAAATAAACATAAGGTCACTACATCAATCTCCATCGCTCCCTTTCTGGTTCACCGGTGCTAATCTCGCGAGGTGGTTTCCCATTCCTCTAATGGAGCACTCTGCTGGCACGGACCACTTCAATAATACCTGGGCTTGATTTCCATGTAGGAAAAAATAAAAAATAAATGTGAATACAGTACTTTAGCTTTATCAAGGATTTAGCAAAAAAACACTTCATAAGTTAAAAAAAACAACACAATATTTTAACAAGGTTCACAGACTCAAGTAAAATTAGGTTTTGTTTGTATTTAAAAGACCGTTTAAGATATTTAGTTAGGAGTCAGAAATGTTAAACCACTGTAACAAAATATTTCGTATATTGACCTTTATCATGTGCACAACAGCTTCTATTATGAATTTATACAATTATGCATTTATCGTGTGAAAAACACAGTTATATAACAGAAAATAGGACAAAAAAATTATTATTATTTGTTCATTTAACTCACGTTCTTCTTCAAAATGGCTTACAGTGTTAGGTATAGTACACCATTTATGCAGCTGATTAAGTTTTACTGTATCATTTCCAGATAAGATATCACAGTTGCTTTGGACTGAAAAGGAAGATGCTCACTGCCCCATAAATTCTTGTTAAATTACAGTCCTGTTTTTTAACAGAACTCAAGCTCCATTTGTGAAAGCCTCACACCATTAGTTTTACAGGAAAACCCAGGGTGGCCATTGCCCCCCAAATCTTGGAATTTGGAGTCTGACTGGAGCAGGAATTTTTATGACTGGTTGCCCTTCCTACGTCAATCTACACCATTTACCAAGACTGGGGACCGGCATTGATGGACTAGTGGCTGACTAGACACATGCACAATGGACAGTTGTGTAACCAATGCAGCTGAAACACATGTTCAATCTACACTACAAATAGTACCTATTTTCAGGAGTATTACAAGTATTAAACTGGTTGGGCATTTGAATGGATGTGTGGTGTACTGTTCATTGGGGTTGGAGTCTGCTTGAGGGTTTGCATGTGCTGTCGAGAGAGATTGTTGAACCCCCGCGTTGGGACTCCTTGAACAAGAAAGAGGTGGATTTGGGGTGGTGGTGGATTTATGAAAACAGTGCCCACAGGGCAGAAGTAGCAGGATGCGCTTATATGCATGTGCTTTGTGATTAATAGTTGGGTGTGGCCAGGGTTTGGTCTAATACTTCCCTCCCAAACTTCAAAATGAAAAGTCTTATTTACTACCACCATTTCGATTTATGAACCTTTCCCCACAATAACAAACAACCGTCAAATTTCATGTGCAAACTGCGTGGCGGTATTCCTCACTGTGTGCTCACATGGTGTTTTTTTTATTCATGCACTACAAAATACAGCCCGGACACAAACCCTTAGCTGTCTCCTGAATGCACAAAAATGCTCAGAGAACACCAAAGGCAACAAAGGCCATTACTGGAGGTCGGGAACCAAATATTACAAATGCACCAATACAATAACCTGGTACAATAACCAATACTCTGGTTACTAAAGCCTAATTAATACCAGACTGTGCACAATGCACCTAAACACATATTAAACATAGTTAAAACAACTCATAAAAGCAGGCAGCAAGGGATGAGAGGAAGGGTTCACTCTCCTGGGGTTGACCTTGTAATGTTCTGGCACAATGAATTTTTTGTGTTTTTGTGTGAAATAAAGAAATTTGGAGACTGCTTATAAATGCACGTGTATCTTTACTTAGCTTTACTTAGCTGTGGCTCTCCTATCATGCCTTCCTGTTTTATATGTGTGTAAAGACTTGTTTACCCATTGTGTGGAGTTACAGGAGAGATATTAGCCCTGACAGTGTTCAATGTGTTTGAGAGCTTCAGGAGTAGGTGTATTGTGTTGCTGAGTGGGTGCTGCTGTGTCAGACATGCCTTACGGAAATTTTTGTTCCTATGGTCTACCCCAGAACCATTAAACATAATTACCATCAAAATTTATGGGATTTATGTTTAACATTTACAGTTTTTTGGGATAAAGTTTTTCACGAATGCATTCATTTTATAGGTTGAGGAACTGCTGCAAACGAAAGAAAATTTTTTTTTAGGAGAAGCATTCTGACTATATAGAAAACAAAACCATGAGAAATTTACAGTTACTACAGCAAAATAATGCATGTTATGTATGACACAAAATCTGATACAGAATGCTTGTAATTTTTGTTTTGTGTTCTTCTGGTTGTAAAAGAAATTTTCAGCACAATCTTCGTCCTCTGCAGACATACCATCCTGCCAGTAAACTGAGTACACTGTCCTGCTTGGCTTGGCTCAAGCTGACCTGTTGGAGTATTGCAAACGTCTTTCTACTGTGATGCACATAACACAACTTCTGCTTTAACTGTCCACTGTTTAATTATATGACTGTGATTATTTTCAAAAGATAAAAATAAAATATACCATTGGAGGGCTACCCATACCAACGTGCACTGATGTCTCAAAAAGAACCAACTTGAAGTCCAACATCAACATGTCTCAAAAATATGTGACAATTCAACTGTCTATCAAACCAGAGCAACCATGTACAGCTGTACAGCTCAGCAGCAGTTACTTGTTTAACTATAAAAGTTAAGGTTAGGTATGATTTGGTACCCTACACTGTTGAAATACAGCAAATTTGTACAAAAGGTCTGTATCAGCTCAAGAGTACCTTCACGGATTAATCACAGGCATCTAATACAGAACAAACAAAAACCTAAAAATCTTTCAAAGACGAGACTGTACTTCTAATGTGTTAGTTTTGAACATAATATCTTAAATTTCATCTCTCATTACACTGTCATTTTAAAATGTATCACAGACAACAGCATTTAGACTGAAAAGATACAATTCAAACAGTAACAAGTAACTAGGAAAAAGTTTCTCTACATTCTGCTTCTTTTAGGCTTTTGGGTTAATAATGTGATAACTTGTTCAAATTTATTTTATACTTATTGATTGCGTGATAGTATGAAACAAACTACTGTGGCAAGAAAACAAAACAGGAAAAAAGGCAAACCATTAAACCACAATGAAATTGTGATAATTTAGCATTTAAAAAAATCACAAAAGCATTAAAACATTAATAAATTAAAAATAAATCACATGTAATTTCTCTCATGTACCCGTGGGATATCACTTAAAAGCACACTTTGATAACTAAAAAATTTTTTGTATAGTCACTATTGTTGAGAATTTCAACAATATACTCACCTGGACTCTAGAGGCCAGATCCTTTTTAATCCACTTGATGACAGTCTCATAAACCACCTCCTCAGTCTTAGTGTTGAGGCTGTCATTAGACAGGTAACTGATGAAGTCTTCCTTGGAAATGTTGAGGATCTCCTCCTGGGTTGCAACTTCAGGGAAGTTCTGTAGAGCAAAGGCCTTGGCCATGTTGTGCAACTCCGTACACTTCATTGCTTCGGCCATGGCCAGCACACCCAGGCAGTTCCCAGCTGTCAGCTGCTTCTCTGATGAGCAGAGAAGGAGAAAAGCCTATTTAGATACATTGAGGCACATTGCAGCAGGTTCATAAGGCATGGGGGGGTGGGAATGAATATGGGTAGGATGGGCAACATTGCTGTAGGTGTGCATCTCTGGGGCAAAGGAGCACAGTTATCCACACTCTGCCAGGAACAAACAAGGAGGAGAACCGAGTAACCCAGGAGAACAGGACAGGCAGACTGTGCATGAACTAACAGCCCACTAGTGAAGACTTATGGTGCCACATTGTGCCATTAAAAGGTCAGCAAACTAAAATCTCTAACAAAGTGTTTCTCTTCCATTTTTTGGAACTCAGCACTGCAGAGGAAAACAGAAACATTTGCATTATGGCTGTCAGTTTATTTCTACAAAATTACAGCAATTTAATTTTTGCTCATGCTGCTTATTTTCACTATGCAATACATGTTGTGACTTGAATAGTTTGCTAACACTCTGAGCTGTGAGAACAGACTTCCATAACTAGACTCAGCGGTTCATCAGTATCTCCATTAATTTAAGCAGGTCCCTGTCAGCAGTGCACACGCCAATTTTCTTCTGCCATCTTCCACATTACTGGCCCATAAAGGCACTTCTGTTGTCTTCAAAAATAAGTTAAAGGTGTTCTAGGCTAATAAAAAAACTTAATCTGAATTAGTGAACCACTCAGAAATGCTACAGAAACAGAAAACAATTTCCATAAAGTAAGGGGCAGATTAAAAAAAACACACGTATATACTTCACAGTGCAAGATGCTATTTATTTAAGTTTATGCCTGTTTAATTTCCATTATCTTGAAAATTTTACCGAATGCTTCTTAAATTTAAACATTTTAATTTTAGCTTAAGGTTTTATCGTTTGACAGTTATAATTCTATACAGGTATATACTTTTTCCACCGAAAAGAAAAAATGGTGAGGAATTTAATTTTATAAAATTGTACAACTTTGTGATGTATCAGTAGTTCAGTAAAACAAAGAAAATTTAGTTAATAGAGAAGGTATTAAATATAGTGCTAAATATTTCTTACAGCAAGCACTAATTACCTGTACAAGTTTTCATGGTTTCATTTTTTCATTTCAAGTATGAATAACTGAAATAAAATTATGAAGGTTTTTGCTTTACATAATTTATTATGGTATTGCAGCATATATTACCTAGATGTTTAATGTTTAAAAAAATCACAAAACCACATAAAGAAGCAATTAGTTAATTTGGACATTTGCTCAGACACCCTTCTCCCAGCAGTCCAATGCAGCATACTGAGAATGCATTCTTTAACAAAACCGGAGGAATATATCAATCCTTTACAGTCATAATGACTGGTGGAAAAATATTTGAGACTGAACGCAAAGTTTAAACCTGAGCTTTTATATATCGTTTCAGAAACAAAGTTAAACTTAGAATTGAAAATTCAAGTTTTGCTGAGAAACCTAAAGTTCTATGTTTTTAGTCAGGAGACGTGCATGCTTAACTAGATCTTGGGCATATATAAAGCCAGTGCTGAATACTGCCAAGGCTCATAAATGCTTGAAACTGTATAATAAAATAGCCAGATGAATGAAAGTTGTTTTTTGTTTCAGACTTGCTGGAAGTTTCAACCATACATTATAAATCATACTCAGCCGAGAGAACACAGAATGACCACAGCTTGATGAATCGGCTTTGAAGGCTCTATCCTCTAGATATGTTGTCCAGGGGTCTCTTTGTGGTTGTTTTTTTTCTCTAACTGGATTAAATACAATTTTATGTGCAGAAGCAATTTCTTGTAACCCAATTCTGTTTTGGATTTGTGTGCCGCCTGCAATAATTTGGAAATTAAATCTCACTGTATTTCCAGGGGAAAATACTTTGGATCAGAGATGCACATATGAACTGGAAGCCTCAATTCAACAATGATTCACAGCCATATACTGTTTTATGAGCAAGTACAAGACAGGCCTGAAGTTAAGTCTCGTATTAAGGGTGGTAGTATCAAAAATGAAAAATGAAAATGACAGGAAACAACAAACAAAAAAATAATGAATTCTTAATCAGGTCTTTTGTAATTTTATGGTGTAGCTGTTCATTGAATTAGTGATGCTTTTCTCCACAGCAACTTACATTGTTAAGCAACATACAGTGATTTTCCCTTTCCCTAAATCTGGCTAATTCTTAGTGGAGCAGTTTCCTGGTGCTCTAGGGTACTTAAAGAAGAGTGAGATTTCAACCTGGGCCTTTTGAGTCCAGGCAAAAGCTCTATCGACTATGCTACCTGCTGGAATTTTGCAGTTTTCATTCAGCCAATCACATCGCAACAAAATCCGTCAACAAAAGAGAGGCATACTTGAAACAAAAAGCAGGAGAGTAATAAATTCAAATAATACGGGATAAAAGATAGTACTAAATTTTGATCACGATTACTTTTACTAAGTCTGATTTATGTTTTAACCTTGAGGTTATCCTGATGAATGACAGCATAAGAGAGATAATAACAGTGACTTTGACATGTGCCTTTGAACAGCTGCTTTGGTGTTAGAAGCTACAAAACGGAGATAATTCATTTGTGTCAAAAATAGACTGTGACTGCATAAGCATAATTTATATACAATAACCCACATAAAATGTATACTTCATATGTTTTAGACAAAATTAGATTTCAATTACCCTAAAAATTGTGCCTTTTTACTTGAAGAACAGTCAATTAATTTAAATGAATTAAATTAATAAAACTAAAACTAAAAAATCTGAATAGTCACAATAAATTTTAAGGTCAGGTGGTTAAAAGCAGTGATATTATTTTACATCTGCTGACATAAAATGTAATGCTCAATTCCATTTCTTTTATATAAAAAAGGTTCCTTTTAGATGTGATGCGATGAGGAACTATTTTTACATTTTTTCAGGTGTTAAAAATCCTAGTCAAACACACACTATATTGGCATTCTAACAGCCATGAATTTAGCCTTCATGTTTGCCCTTTAAAATGCATCATGGTTTCTGGTTTTCACTCTGATTTCCAAGTCCAATGTTTACAGGCTTAGTAAATGAGGATAGAGGAGACTAATCAATAAGTGGTGGTGGTTTTGCACACTGTCTGTATCCCTGACATTTAGAAACTTAGAAACTGAGTCTCAATATAAAAGAGACAGGTAAAAAAAATGTTAAGGTGTCACTAAAGTGTTGAGCACCTACCTAAGAAGGACACACACACTTTGCAGAAGGTATTGAACTGGAATTTGTTGGCCGCCTCCAGTAACGTTTTGGCATTGGCGGCATCAATGATGAGCGAGCCTGTGTAGACGAACTCCAGCAGCTGCTCCAGGACATCTGCTCCGATGTTGGTCATCGACAGTTCAAGCTTCTCCCCAGTTCTCTTCTCTCCTGATGACCTACCGGCAGCAGACACCAGTATAAGACACCCGCTTCAAATTCCTCAACTGGTGAACAATAAGGAAAGGTAAGGGGGCAAACAAGTAAACCATCAAAAAAAGGAAAGAAGTAGCAGACTACATTTGTGTATCTAGACCGCATCTGCAAGAAAATGTTCTCTAGAACAGTTTGGGGAGATCAATTTAATGACTATGACTATTATTGCAGCACACGCACAAAAAGAAGGCATGTATGCACATACCACTGTACATACATAGAAACACAGACTGGTGTTGAAAAGAAGGTGTTGACAGGAAGGTGTGGACAAGCAGGGCACTGGAAAGATCAGTAGCATCTGTACATTGATGTTGGAAGAAGCCTGCTGAGCTATGGGAATGAGCATAGAGGTTTTACAACATCTTCCTGCCATCCTACCATATAATTATGCTGTCAAATTATGTAGAAGTACAGACGGCCTACTGGCATTACTATGCGCATGCCCTTGGTAACAGTTCAACCATGGTTGTCAAGAAATATGAAATTCATATATACTGGAAATCCTAGGTCAGGAGCAAAACAATGTAGCTGCACTGTGATGTCATCGAGACTAAACTAAACTGATTAGCTCAAGTTCAATAGCTTTTCTGGGCTTTCAGCCATAAACAATGTATGTCACTAGGGATCTATGCCCAAAATAAGACAGCATGCTTCTCAGGGTTTATATGCATACTTCAAATTATTTTGGAAGGATGAATGATACTGTGTAAGAAAGAGATGGATAGAACTGATGGACAGATGAACAGACAGACATCAACATTGTGGTTAGAGCAGAAACAGAAGGGGGAAGAGAATCAGTTCTGCCACAGGGAGCCAGCAGCCATCCTTCTCGGGGGAAGGGGTTCCATAAATGGGACCTGGGCCTGGTCTTTTAAACAGGAGATTAACTAAAGAAAGCGTCTGGACCCGCTGCCAGAACCGCCATTGCCTGTGTATGAACTGAAATATTAGTCGTCATACAGGACTGGCCAGGAAAAGGCAAAGTTCAGTTTGGTATTGAGTCGGTTGTCTCTGGAATTGCTGGAAAAACCAAAAATGTTACTCCTGAAAAGCAAAGCCAGAGTATGTTATTACAGTAAACTGTGCTTGCTAGGCTGACAGAACTACAAGGAGAGGCAATCTTGTGTTAAGCGATGTAAGAGATGAGAAAAGGGAAAAAACTTAATAAAAAAAGAAATGCATGCTTGTAACCCAAGTCAATTAGTGCAATTTGAATCAGCTCAAGTAGCAATTTGTCTTGTGTAATAGTTTTTGTTATGGAAATTGCTTTCTGGCTTTTCAGATAGGTGCACATTTATTTTGCATTTAATTTCAGACTTTCTCTTCCAAAAAAAAGGGAATAAATGTATCTCTTTGTCCATACAAATCAATATTTCCCAATTAGACTGCCCAGACGTATGAAACACCAGTGTGGAACTTGAAATACACAGACCTCTAATACAGCCACAAAATACCTTATATAAAATGAAATTGTCGTGGTTTTATTTCCAGGAATCAAACAAAAGATCAGTCATAAATACAGATGATGGCATTGTCAAGTCTTGTAGGACTGGGTGAGTGAACAGGTGATCGGCCCAAGCTACAAAGTGCAGTAAAGGACACGCAAAATTGCTGCCATCTGTGAGTTCATTACAGTGAGAGCCACAGGGTGTTTGTGAAACCGAGACCACATGCAAGCACTGTGAATCACAGAAGGGATAATGGAAATATCTGGTAGTGATTCTAACATCTAGCCAAAACTACATTATAGACTTTGACCTTAACATACCAGTAATTCACTGAAAGTAAATACATAAAGGCAATTCTTTGGCTACTTATGCCTGAATGCTCTACTGCAAAGTGTTCACAATTTGCTTTTTGCACATTTAATGCTGAGAAATTGTAGTAAAACCGAATAAGGCTGCCATCATAAAAACCTACTGAACCCAAAGAGTCGAATAGACCACTTTCTCTAGATGTAACAATAGCATCTTGTGAGAGAAGGGCCAGGAGCTTACAGAGTCGTACACCGCACTCTGACTGTCAGGCACAGGGATGCTCCATCCATAAATTAAAGTGGTGGCAGAGCTGGGTTATTGAAAATCCGAAGGGGAAAATGAAATTACTCAGGGCAATCTGTCTTTCCAGTCTGTGCATCAAATGCTAAAAGAGAAGGTAATAGCTTTTTCAGGTGAGTGTGTACATGTTCAGTTTATGGGAGTACCTTTAAAAGGCTACAATAACACCGTGAAATGTGCTGCATTTTGCATATCTTGAAAACCATATTCAGGGTTTCTTTAATACTCAACATTTTGCTAGTATGGCTGCCATTTGGTAAATGACCCCTATTGCTAGTTAACCTATACTCCAGCAGCTTCGCAGACTAAGATGTATAAAACAATGAAATCTTTCTCAGTAAAGGTACAATAAGACAACCATATCACAGCTACAGGTCAGAGCAAAAACAATGAAACTTTGCGATTGTTTTTTTCGTAGTATATTTAATGCACTACAAGTTGTACAGCATTTCCATACTTTCATTTCAAATTTTCTATTTGTTTTTGCCACAAGTAAAGCACAGAAGAGCATTAGAACTAATATTCTTCTTTTTTTTTAGTTTTATCATCTTTTTTATTTTGAAGAAGGAAATTATTCTTCCTCTTTCTTTATGTCTGTGTAACTAAAACTTTTTGAGAATTTGTACTGTATTTGTACTCTGGGTGAATATAAAAATTGGATCGATACACTTAAAAGTGAATTATTTCACACAAAAAAAGGCTTAATTTACAAGGCTGAAGCACTGCAGTCTCCTCAATATAAATTTTAATGAGGTTGTTGCTGCCTCTACATTCCAGAATATAATTCCATAATATGGAGACCACAAGCATATAGATCATCATAGTACATTAATTCCTGGGATTTGTTTCTTCAGTGGAAGAGGGCTTCAGAACAGATTTGTTTACAGCCCTTCAGAAATTATGTGCCCATTTTATTTCTTGTCACACAGCAGATACAAACTGGACATTGAATCAAATAACTTGTTTTAAGGACAATGACATGGACAGTTCTTTACACAGGATGGCTTAATAAATATATTAACATCTTGTGCTGCAGTGCATGATGCCGAACTATGCAGTGTGCTCTTCTTGGTTGAGTGACAATTCAGCTGAGGATTGAGTGGAGGGCTTGACCTGAACGCCTCTAAGTTTTATAGCTCTGCAGTGACAGATGTGTGCTTCCTGATGTTGCCCCTAATCGCAGGCACTTTGAGGTGTCGCTTATTAAATTACAGCGAATCAGTATGGAATACATAACACAACCCTTAAAGGCACATGTGACTAGGATTGAACATTTAGTCCATGATGTATTAGATATGTTACACATAAATGTTGTTGAAAGATGCTTTTCTTTTTTGGTTAAAGCTATTTGCTATTGCTACACATTTCTCAGATCTGATTATTATTAATATTGTATCTTTATACTACTACATTACCTGTGTAGCTTTGCTTTCAAATGTAATTGTATATTTTAAAATATTTTTTGTATTATATAAATATATTAGTAAAATATAAAAATATTATGAAATATTTACTCATTAGTTTCACTATACCTACTTTCCTATTTTAATTAAATATTTATTATTTATTCAATAGACAAACATTTCTGTAAAAATGCTACATCACTTAGATGTTTAAAAAAGTAAATATAATAGGCAAATAGGAATGTTATTTTGGATTCACACGGAAGGCATAATATCGTTTACAAATTTACTCCTCTTCGACTTACTCGACAAAAAGTTGCCTAAGTGAATATTTTTTTCGTATACTATATATAGAGTTTTATGATAATCTGTTCTATGCTCTGTTTCTGAATCAGCAATATATGCACTTTAATCAGCAGCAAAGAAACCAAAACGGATTACATGTAACAAAGTAGAAAATAATAATCGCCAACAGTTATTGACTGTTTACATGAATTTTTAAGCTTGACTGCAAATCAATGAAACATTACATCACTATTACCAGTTTTTAAGCAGACAGGCTTATTCTGGTTATAATAAATGGAGAAAACAATGTGCATGCTTATATAATCATAATTTTTTGCTTGCTTACATGTATTTTAAGAAAATAATGACCACAGACTATAAGAGTGCAGTACATTAAAAGTGTACGCACAATATACTATTAAGAATGAAGTATAATTTAATAACTACTGCATCCCACCTTTGACTGTATGAATATTTGTGTAAAGCCCTTTTTTGTAACAATTAAAAAAACCTATTTACTAGCTAAAAATGAAACATAATATCGTCATTTAAATGTCATGTTACACTTTATGCTTTTATTTTATGATGAAATATAGCTGAATACTTCTAGTTAATAATATGCTAAGTCTCAATTCAACTACATTATTGTGGGTTCTACTACAAGAAAATAGTTAATTGGAAATTAACAGCATGGAGAAAAACGATAACTTCTGCTAAAAGCTAATTTGATTTCACTGTGAAAAGAGTAGGAAGATGGTGTTTAAAAGTGATTAAACCTCGACTAACTCTAAATGATGTGTTTCTGTGATATATGGACTAACTCTACCTACATTTGAATACCTCACTCAGAAAAATTGTGCTTAAAATACCACAAATATAAAATCTTATATAGTTAATTAGTAAATAAATCTTGGCTTTGTAAATTAACTAAGAACTTCTGCTTTTTAAACATTTTGTTCCCAGTTTGTACCATTACAACTAATTGAAAAGCTAAGATTACTTTCTTGCATTTTGGAACCTAAGATTTGGGGGGAAAGGACACTATTTTACATCAGCTACAACACTGTCTTCCCTTATATTCCTAAACTGTAGGCCCACGAAAATGAACATTAAAAACATAAAAAACAAACGTGAAAAAAGAGTGGCATTTCCATTTTCTCTACAACAAAGATAAGAAAATAAAGCTACAAAAAGGACACAAGGTTATGGGTCTAATGATAGTTAACATGAATGAATTAAATAATATTTCAAGGAAATCAAAAGCACACGGAAAGGTTTTCTCTGTGCCCGTTGCTGTTGGGTGTATAAAATGCCGAGAGCTACTGAGTTACCTGAAATGCTTCTATATACTAATATTTTGTTAAACAAAAGTCACAAAAAGCTTTGTCAATGAAGCAAACCTGACATACAGGAAAGGACACTTGTGTATTTCTTAAGGAAATCCAACATTGCCGTAACAATGCCGAGTTGTTTAAAATAAGTTTTTATGAATCATTAATACTGTATACACTCAGATCACACATTTATCAGTTTAGAACTGTTTTAAATATGCAACTCAACCTTTCATTTAAAAATAAAAAAATATACATTCATATATTCTGTGTTAGCAGGTGATATACTAAAAAGGAACAAGTTTGATTGTCTGGACTACAGTGTTTTTGGGGAAAAAGTATTTTCAGAAACATAGCTGATCACCCAGTAATGTACTGTATATATTTCTATCTATCTTTTAGCCATCAGTAAAATCAAAAGTTGTTTTTTTCCAAATGCAATGGCACCCGAGTGATAATATGAAGTATTTAGCGATAACACGCATATTCTGTACTTTACTGTTACAAGTCCTGCTGATGACAAATTCAAATCAGTTGGATAAGAAATATCTTGAAATATCAGGAAACATCCAATGAGCCTGATGCATAATTTTATAGTGAAACTTTCTGTAAAGTTCTTTCATGTTGGAAAACATCCCCAGTCATGGAACCTTTTCCCAACCCATTAAAATGCAAATGTGCTCATTTACTCTATTGGGAGGAGAAGGTAAGACAAAAGGTTGACCTTTCTGCATTGAAATACATTCATTTGGAGGGTATAAGGAATGGCTACTGGCCCTGTGACAGGAACTTCTGTCTTCACACACCTGCAAGAGAGGGGAAGGGAAAAAGCAAACACAAATGCACCCTACAAAAAAACAGAGCCGATCAACAGCTGGAAAGAAGCAAACCTTTTAACCAGGTCCTTGAAATACAAGCTGCAGGAAGCTAGAACATTTTGGTGGACTTCAAACTCTTTGCCTTCAACAATAATTTTCAGGTCTGTAAACTCTTTCGCTCTGCGTTGCTGGTTCAACTCCTTCAACATCTCTGTAGAACAAACAAACAAACAAACAAACAAACAAAAAACAGACATTGCCACGTTCTATTTTAGAATTAGCCATTTGGAAAATTCATAACAAAGATACAAAGAGAAAAGTACCATGACCATCTACAATGTTGCTGAGTAATGTGTACACAAAGAGGAGAAGAAAATAAATGCATTTATATTAACACACATGAATAACATATATGCAGGAATGATTATATGTAGCCTTTCAAGCATGCAACAAGGTTTGGAGAATAAAGAAGCCTTAAAGCAAATCATGAACAGTACATGGTATTGATAGCATCAGCAATAATGAAGGTTAAGTATATTTTTGTTAGATACCTTCATAAGTTCATTAAGGTTAATTGATTTTAAAGGGCTTATAAGTATGCAGTTATGTCTTATTTTTTGCTTCTTTTCAATATAGTCCTGAGCTCTGATACTAAAATTCCCAAAATTAAACTAGTTCAAATATGTGACACATAGCCCATTCAGTTTTACCATATTTTTCTTTTTAAATTAATATTCATATCTATTTACAGTGATAAACATTCGGGCAGTCAAACATTTTTAATCTGGCAGTTTATACCAGATTTCAAATTATCTGTGCACAGCTTAGTAATACTTTTCAATAATAGATAACACATTTGAAAGAAAAAAAGATGAAACACCAAAAACCATCCATACATATAATACTCCTATACATAAAAAAGAATACAAATATTGAGGAACTGAGAAATATGGTACACTCATGCATCAGGAATTTGTAAAATGAAGTCTGATGCTACACCACAGAGAGATATTGAAGAGGGAAAAGCTCATAGCAAACACATCCACAGTACAGTCTATTTCTAATGAGAATTAAAGCTAAAATAAACTTTGCCTAGTTCTGCAATCTAAATCACAGCCAGTTGTGCTCCTGCTAAAAAAATAACAATAGAGATTTTTTTCTAATGTGCCATTCTTCATGCTAGGTTGCTGGAATCAGAATATTTTAACTACAGAAACCCGCATATTGTATGTCTGTGAAAAAAGGCAAAATGTACAGAAAGGCCAAAAAAACCAAACAGTTTTTGACAATTTACAATATTTAATTCATTTGATTTTCATTTTGTAGTTTAGATTTAGTTGTACGTGTCAATGTCATATGTCAGGGCTCTAAAAAAAATAAACCGAGGCTGTATAGCTGAATGCTTTCCACTTTGTAAAGTTAAACAAACTGCAACATATAAATACTTTCCAGCAGAAGTAATGGTACTGTGCTTTAAAAATGGGGTTTGAATATGAGATGAAACGGGATGAGGAAGAAAAAGTCATAATCCATAACAAAACAAAAGATTGTCATCTGCATTTTGATGTTCACTGGAGGTTTGTGAGGAGAAGAGCGTACATTTCATGTGAACAGTATCTGTTATCCACAATCTGTTATATGGATGTGGAGAAAGTGCAGAATCATCTTGCTCTTCTGGAACCAAACACACACTTTTAGGATGTACTCAGGTTAATATTGTCACATGTTTATTTAATTACAGGCACTGATCCCACATTACAACGCATTTTTGAACGTTTCTTTTTTCCAATCACAAGAAATATTGACTTCTAATTGGCACACTTTATTCAAATAATAATTCCAAAACATCTGAATCATCACAATTTCACTATAGTGAAATTTGTATAAATTTACATAGTTCCCATGTAAAAATGTAAAATTACATTTTATAATCTACATTTTACAGAGAATGCAACTACATGCATACAAGATGTTTAACATGTAGGCATTCTATGTATATTATCCAACAATATTGAAAAAAATCATCATCTTGACCAATGGCATTAGCTTGCATGTAAAATCAAAATCATGTACTCTGACATAAACTTAAATTTGAAATGCAGAACTTGAACGACAAGCAGAATGAGTAATGAGCTCTGCATAACGTTTACATAGATCAGTATCGTCCTATAATTAGAGAGCAGTTTCACGAGAACAGCTGAATATGTAAGGCCAGCATAGGCAGTAAACGGAAAGGGACGCACACTTACATGCGTAACTATTTGCAGCACTTCCATAAGTGGATAGTCACCCCCCCCCCCACACACACACACAATCTCCACAAGGCAGATTTATTATACTGCTCTGCTCCCATTTGGCAGCTGGATTTCTGATTATCTGCACAGTAGCAGCCAGTGTAATTGAATGCATTACAAAAGGGAGCGTGAATTGTATTTCTTTGGCAAACGACATGGCTTTCACCTTCAATCTAACACCACACATGGAAATGCATGTGGGGTATTCAGAAGAGCAGCCAGAAACGCATCACCGTATGCAAACAATAGTGCCCCTGCACATGTGACAGACACACCTGAATAGCCTAGGAAAGATAATTATTCTGTATTAAAAGTGGGCCAGGGCTCTCCTGAGAACAACCCATCATTAGACCTGGCCGTGAAATAGCACGTGGCACCCTTTTCTCTAGACGGAATAAAGGGGAAGAATGTGTGCTACGGGCGGTCTCACATGGACTGCACAACTATTTCTAAAATACATATTTTACACTTACAGGAGCCTAATGCGCTCTGCTGTGGCCAGCAATACACATAAACTGAACCAACTGAAAAAAACAGTACATCTTATGCATATTTACACTCATTGTTATGCATTTATATGTGCTTAGGCATCTGTATCTACTACTGTGAAATTCCTTTCACAACTTGTGAACCTTAAATATCACAAATTACATATCTCTAAGAAATTTTCAGATATTAGGATTTGTATTTCAGAAAAATAACTGAGAGGAACAATGATGTCAAATGTTATTCTGCCATTACACTGAAAAGCTTCATTAATGGCAATTATGCTTTTTTCTGAAAAAAAAAGGCTAAACACTTTTGATGTCCAGACACTTTTTAATTCATGAGCCAACGCAGAAGATAGTTTTGTCTTCATCTTTTTGTGGAACACATAATTATGTGATAAAAATGACATTTATATTGAAAAGGAAGAGGCTGAAGACAGGCATTTTTAAAATAACATACCTTAAACTAATTTAATATAAAACTGAAACAAAACCTTTTCAGTACCACAAAAATTGAACATATTTCGAAAAATCTGAACACAATAGTATCTTTAAAAAAAAGGATCTTGTATAGAAATGGTTTGTTTCTCCGTTTTCCAATTTCTTTGTAAACATGTCAAGGCCCCTGTAGATGACAAAATAAAACTATAATAAAACAAAAATCCATTTTATCCTGACAAATGAAAAAGTCACTTTCATTTTGAGAGACCCAAGGCAAAATTTTACAACATCTACAATATATAGGCTGACTATATAAAGCATAGCATGAACCTTCATTATCAGAAACAGTGGGTTTACTAACAGGGGGGCTTTGAAAGATTTTACAATCTTGAATTAATTGGTGTTACAGTAAACTCTTCATGATACTTGATGATGAATGAAAGTACACATGGAACAACAAGTAAATTGTTCTAAAGTTATACCTGGTAGGAAATCTATCTTTATAAAAGTCTTTAAATGTCAACAATGCCAGTGTGAAGTTTTTTCTGACCAATTATATGAAGCAAAATTTAGAATTGGAATGCCAAAAATAACGACACTACATATGACTAATTTGAACACCGAATAATAATTTGGTACTAAATAAGGTATTATGTTGCATTGGTGTATCAAAACTTGGCAGATCATTTTATCCTTCAATCCAAATTGGTGAAGTTAACACTTATGTAAGCCAACAAATAAGGAAAAAAAGACAGATAAACTTGAACAACAGCTTAAAAAATAATAGACACCTTATGTACCTCAACCCCAATCCCTCTCCCCAGTCTATTCTATGGTCTAATAAGTTTTTTTGTAATTTCAAATGACCTGAACATGTCAGGGTGTTGAAACTCCATAAATAAGCACTTTTGGCATGAGAACTTAGTACAAGAAAAAAAGAAAAACATGTTCTAAAGATTTTCCTATATTAATCCATATCTCATTATCTAGATTCCTTTGCCATAAATCAGGCTACCTAGCTACGAGGCTACCTCATTTGTAGATTGCAACGTACAAGTTAAGTTTCGTTATTATTTCTAATATTTACATGCAGACTGCGTAGTTATAAAAATAAAAAAAAAAAACCTGGAATGTCTGCTATATACCAACGATATTGAAATAAGCACCTTTAAATTGTAGTTTGCATTTCTTAAAGTTCTTACATATAAAAATAGATATTGAAAATATTGTATTTTCATTTTTAAAATAAAAGTAAAATAATTTGCCATTTGAAAATTTTTAAAAATACATTTTAGAAGAGCAATTATATTTTTGTACTGATAAAATACACATGCTATTGGTAATAATTTTAATGCACATTTTTTAATAATAATTTTAACGTACATTTGAATTGGACTTTTTACGGAAAAAATATAAAAGATAAAACTTACATCTGTTAATTTTTTGCACATTTGTTCAAACATATCCTGCTATAAATTACAAAGACTTTTTTTCCATTATTAGGTTTGATGGGAGGCAAGTTTAAATTGGTAATTTTTTTATACAAAAAAAAGTATTTTATAAAGTTTTTTCGAGACCAAAAACAAGTATTCACATACTGAACTAATGGATACCAAATCTCCCTCCACCGAAGGCCAGTGAATGAGATGCAGTTGGGAGTAAAAACATAACAGAAAAATATAACAGCACATTACATTTGACTTTTTCTTTAAATTAGAAAGAAGAATCTAAAACCATATATACTAAAAAGCTGAAAACATGAATAATGCATAACCAAGACGAAAAGGAAAAAATACCAAAGAGAAAGCCCCAAGTCTAACCTTAAGAGTAGACATCCATTCCATTTGAAAATATAATGGGCAACAACAGTCAGATGCTAAATATATTTTTTTTAAAATTCTAAAAACGATATGTCAGCATATTCAATGGTAGACTAGCCATCACTTCCAAAGACGATGCTGATTCATCTAAGCAATAAAAATGCAGAATCCTTTTCTGAACCATCTAGTCTGTCACTGCTGTGAAACTGGATATAAGCAGTACATTTGTTTAGCATGAAGATGAAATGGAAGGAAATCTGAAAAACAATAAGTTGAACAGAGAAAAGCCTGTCTAAATATGGTTTAAATGATTTCACTCTTAAAAATGCTGATGCTTGCATATCAGCATACCAATCTTTTTAAGTATTCAGAAACAGGAATTCCGTATCTTGAGGGATGTGTTAAATTGTGCCACAGTTTTGCGCATGTGCTGCTCTTGTTACTACACTGTATGTTTCATTTTACCTTAATAATTTCTTTTCGTAAGTTTCATCCATTTGATTCATGAAGACACTTATGTGCTCCATATATCATCCAAAAAGTTGAAAAAACAGACATAAGAAAACGTCAAATGAAAACAATACAGTGAAGAAAAAATGCACACAATCTCACGCAAACAGTCATTATCTAGTGCAAGATGGACAAGGACAAATGAAACATGAATTCTGATGTTCGTAGTACAAAAAAAATCACTGGGATAAAAGTCCAGTAACAATCAGTTCCACTGTGATAATCAAATGAAAATAATTCCAGGACTGAAAAATAACGGTGTAGATAACAGGTCCACAAATAAATAGCATGAGACAGATGTTAGAAATGTACACATATTTTACATGAATTTCCAACAGTTCCTACACTAAACAATTTGCTCTTTAGTTTTCAAACAAGATTTTCTCAATGCTCTTCCAACAATCAATTCTTTTGAAGCTCTACCCCAGCCTTAAAGTCATCACATTCTGTAACAATGATCTTAAAAACTCAGTTTAGTAACAGTTAGACTTCAGTCTAGAGTATGCAGCTATTAGTTGTAAATGGAAGTGCAGCTTGCCACTTTGTAGTCTTGAGTTGCTTAAAGTTGCTACAAATTTAGAAGAATCCAACATCGTTTTCTGTCTAGAATCCAGTGTTAAATGCTTTATTTTTCTATTTCATAATTTTTTGCCAATCATGGGAAATTGCTCCAAAGTGTTAAGTCAGAACCAAATGTATAAAAACTGTCAGAAGGATGGAAAAGAGAACAAATTTTAGGCATTACTTATCAGTTCCCTTGACTCTTTTAGAATTCAAAGCCAGCAAGATGTCCTTCACAGGCTTTAATCAAATTCTGTGCATTGGAGGAATTGACACCAATGTAATACATTCAAATTCAGACTGAAAATCCCTCTATCATTATGCTCTGTTATTTGTTTTTACAAAGACCAATGGAAAAAAAAAAATCAATGTTTTTGCCCCATGTTTGGACAGAACTATGCTTTACATCTTATACTTCTTAATTTAAATATTTCCATACTGCTTAAAATGTAATCTGGTAAGAAAGAAAGTAAAATTTTAAGTTTCTGTGATTTTTCATTATATATTGAGCATGAAATATTCTAATTAATATTTGATAGGCTATAGTCACCTTGCTTATAGTCAAGCTTATGTTGCACTTAAAGACAACTGTTACCTCAAACTACTTATTTTGGTTAAAGCAAGATAAACTCTATAAACACAAAAAACTGACTGAAAACTGTTGATTGTACCACGTTGTTACTGATTGAAAGCAAGGGTTTTATACTTTACATAAGGTATAGCAGTTGTTTAGGAATACAAAATTATGAGTCTTTGCTGCCTATTTATCATCGTTGTTAGAGAAAACAGTGTCACCACAAGGAAACATTTCAAATTCCTTTGTGCTGTATTTGAGATCGAAATATCCCACAACAAATCAGGGCAGTGGTTTGTCCTTAGACTTCTTTTATTACTATTATTACTTTTCCAGAGTGATTGAATATGTTCCACTGTTCAGCTCCTTGAATGAGTACCCCATATTTTTATGAGATTTTGGTATCAGAAGAGTCAAAGAATTATTCTGTTAATGGCACTGAATCTGGGTGGGTCTTTCAGAATGCCTTTACTCTCCTTTAGCAAATGTGTCATGAAGAAATGTAAGGCACTGAACATAATGATATGCTAATGATTTCTTTGGAGCAGACCCTGCCACGGTGCTCGTCACCTCTGCAAAAGCTGACTTACTTGGCATGTGGTGCCAAATGGTGTGTAATGTGGACACTGTCAGGTGTGCAGTGTCCAGCGAAGGATTTGGTGATATACAGGACTTTTCCCACTGCATTAAATCTAAAATATGAGATTTGTAATATTTTTGAGGCTTGAGGGAAAAATGTCTATGTATGTGTATAAATGTATATATGTACAGTTACCCTCCGACTTACAAGTAAGGCATTCCTGTCCTGGCAATTGGATTGTACAGTGAAATCTTGTTTAGTTGGAGACACGATTACAATTAATTATGAACAAGAATGGAAGGAGGCACCAGGCTGAGGTTTGAAAATTCCCCTACACTAGGCTCTTGTTACTTGTCAGTGCAAACAAACACCTTCATATTTGGTTATAACTTGGTAAACCATATTAAATAATTCAGTCATGTATATACAAAAACTTGTAAGTCAGACTCGTATCTTGAGGGATACCTGTATACATATTTACAGCCCCAAAAACAAAAACCAACAATCAGAATAACAATCTGTCTAGTTCCTAAAAAAACACCTAATTTTTTTTAAAGCCATAAACTGATAAACGTACATAAATATACATTAAATTATCAGTACTTTAAATATATAGAATTTGCTTTCAAGGACTTCCAGAATTTTATTTGTAAATAGATATTTGTTGTAAATATGGCAAATATGTGGTGCTGTGCAGAAAAGGAAGCGGGCAATGATTTCTTTCTCACAAAAATGAATCAGTAACAATAGATGAGCAGACTTGAAATGAGTTCTCAGTAGCACCCTCACTGGAAGAGTACACAGAGGAATAAGGTCAGAATAAAATCACACAATGGCCACTCAGGACTGCAAGCTCCTTTAACAGGCAAGAACCTTAAAAGGTTCATTCAGCAACGAAATGGGGTACTCAGTGTAAAAAATATAACCGAATCAAGCTGAAATTAATAAACAGAGGAGGAAATGAGCCAAATGTGCGACAGCCTCAAAATAAAGAACTACCTGTTTTGCTCCTAGAATGCATTCAGAATCCATATGCTTGTTTGAGAGGACATTGAGTTCATTTTTACATTTTCAAAAATGTAATAGTGAATAAACAGTTCCTGTCTAAATCAGAGCCCCAGTTAGATTCACAAAATGTTTTGAGATGAACGACAAAGGACAGTATGATGACCGCCTGTGTTCATTCCTTTCCAAATATTAACAGTGTGAAAGCTCTGTGTTCAAATAAAGACCAGGAGGCTGGTTACTAGGTTGTCTAGCGGAGGACACTACCACTCTAATGACACTGGAAGCACTGTGTGCATTTAACGCAGATTTCTCAATTTGTCACGTATGAGCGTGAAAAGAGCAGCATGCAGTAGGCACTTCACAAACTGAAAAACAGAACTTAATTAAAAGGGCCCTTGCAGAAGCAGTGAGAGCTACCAATAGATGAAAACATTAACCGTACTATTGTTTGTGTTTGATTAAATATAAAGATATGGATTCTGTCCACCAGATGTATGAGATCACTATTAATCAAAAGAAAGCACAAATGTGGTGAAAGTACAATATCGCAGGTACTTGTATGTCCATGTAAATATATTCATTTATAACACGTTCAAAATCAACCAGTCACCTCAGAGCCCAGCAGGTAGTGACATCTGTTTTGTAAATGATTCTTACAAGTTTGATATCCCATTTCTAATAAATTAGAAGTTTTCTGGATTCCATTTGATAGTAATTCCCTAATAATAGGAAGAATGATAGACCTGAATGATCCGTATTTTCAAGCATACAGTTGACTTCGGCGTTTAGCTTTGCGACTCCTACATAAATAAAAAAAAGCATCATTTGTTCCCCTAAACCTAACTAAAAGGGTTTGTGTTCCTATCAGGTCTAAAACCCTGAACTGAACTACAAAAAGAGCTTCTGCAGAAAACTGTGCAATGGTGAAAGTTTCTGGCCTTTGTTGTATTGAGCTGGAATAGCGGCTGGCAGGGGTTGGCTGGTAGGGGTGGCAGGGGCAGGGAAAGGAACGAATGAGCAGACATGACGTACTTTCTCTACATCTGAGTCTGCAGGTGCTTGGCAAGAGATGTAATGGCAGCAGTCACATACTGACTATCTGGGAGCCATCGCTGCCAAGGCCGACCTAAGGACAGCAATTTGCAGTCCCTGGCTATGGCCAGCGAGCAGCGCTGTCACAACCCGGCGCTACATGTACCTCGGCTGCACTCAGGAGCATCCCGTTAGCATTACGCGGGCAACCCCCTCATCTCACAAAAACAGGTCTTTTTGGAGCGTTAACGTTTAAAAGTTACAGAAACACACAGGTTCCCATGACATACCACGGATGACAAATCTAATTAATTTGCAAACATAAACCCAATTTATGAATGACAAGACACTGGAGCTCAGGGAAGGCATTTAAGATGTTAGATGCAAAAAATTGTTAAAAATCATTATTCATTTAATTTTTTTAAATGTGAAACTGCAGAAATCTTATTATAAATGAGTTAGGAACATAGCTTATGCAGGGGACATATAAATAAGAACCATCTAAAACATCTAGTTGTATAAATTTGTAAAAAAAAAAATTAATCAAACCTAAAATTTTTCTATGAACACACAGCCTAGATGCTGGGAGGCATCAACACTACCAAAAAAAAAAAAAAAAACTAAAAAAACCAGACTAATTAAATTATGCTAATTCACATTAGCATAACATTAAAATAACATTTAACGAAAATTAAATACAATTAAACCCATTCTGCTTTATATTTGGGCAAAAAGCTACACTGGTACAAGGAACATGCCCAGTTCAAGGAGTCACCAGGAGTGAGGCAGAACATCATGGACATACTTTACAAGTTCTTTACTCACAAATGTAAAACAAAAAGAAAGAACAAACAAAAGACAAAACAGGAGAGTCTGCATCCACACTAATTTCAGAGTCAGCTCCACCATATGAACATAGAAGTCCTCCATTTGTCCCTTTATTAATTTATTAAAATTGTATTTCATTTTAAACAATCATTTAAATAGTGCCACCCCACCTGACCTGTTATCAGCCTGCTGTGGTTTATAATCACAGATGCGGGTGTGGTCGCTTTCCTAAATTCCACAGCCGCGTGTGCTTTAAGTACAAATAAATGAAATGCAAGAGTTGTGAAACTGTACGGAATGGAAACCCCCCATATTCCAGATGCTGCGCTCCGATTAAGGATGTCAGTGTTGTTTCCCTGTTTATCAGTTACTTCTAACCTAAACAGCTAGCTGAGGGGTTTTCACATATACACTGGCTTACGAATTCATGCACACTTAAGTTCTGAAAAAATCAGGCTACTTTGTATTATATCTGCACCCTAGCTTTGTATCATTTTATGTTTATATTTCATACAGACTTTCTCATTTCTTTATGCCTAATGGTTTTCAAAAGCCAATGTAATCCAGTTTAATTTTTTAATTTTTAAAATATAAATTCAGCTGTGTTTTGGATGCATTTGCATATTTATGCTATCATCTTTCACGATCAGTGTTTATATTGTCAGTGATTTGTTTATAGCCTTTTGCCAAAGTCCTCTGCACAGGTTAAAGGTGTAAGCCAACAAAATTCAAAATCAATGAGTGCATATTTTGACTCTTTGCTTTCAAATTTCAATGAATCTATCCAGATAAATGATTTTGAACACAATTAGGTATTCATTAAAAGACATTCCAGTATATTGCAGTTAAATTACTAATAGCTGTAACAGTATGAACATCGCCAGAAAATAAAAACAGACAGAACAATAGGCACATTCTAGGAGGTACAAAGAGGATATATTCTTCTACAAAAAAAAATTGCCAGAATATTCAGACAGTTTGAGTTCAAATCAAGCTAAAATTTGGGTCCAAAAACTGAGTAATACCTTCAAAAGTATGCACATATACTACACACTGTTGTTACATCCTAACTTTCACCTCTTAACAAAAAATTAAAGTCTTCCAGCAGGTTTGCATCCATTATAATTGAAGTTGGAGTTAACAACACAAAAATATAGTGATTCGTGTTTCCAGGTAAAAGTTTTAAAATGATTTTAGATTGATTTTGGTGAATGCGTTACATTTGGTTAGCCAATGTCTAATTTAAAACTATAAGTTACTAAATGCTGTTTTGCTCAGGGTAGGCACACTGTGAATCAAAGGTGATTATGATGTCGTAATTTTGAAATAGCTTATCCCTATTAAAGAGGTTAATGTAAATGGTTAACTGATTTTAAAAACAGCATAAAAATTTCAATTTATTTGACATACAGAAATAAGAACACATATAGGTAAAATTCTAGGAAAAGTGTGAAGAAATGACCTGCAAAGTAGCTGTTATGTTAGAATTTAAATACTCCGATATTATGAAAAATAAAAAGAAGGTTTTTATTTTATGAAGAGAACTGAATGAAGAAAACAGGAAAAGTTTAATTTTTTTGAGATTATTACGTTAATCATAGATGGTGAGCTTTTATTATTTAACAGACTAACATTACCAATTTTTGTTTTGGTTGACTAAAGCCGTCCATTTTTGTTGCACCACCTCTGAAATACAGCTACGGCAGTCACAAAGATCTGCCAAATATGTTTGTATAGGGAGTATATCTGCAGAAGCCCTGACATAAACATCATTTTGAATAATGCTTCACACTAATACAACACTGTGTACAGTAAAAAAAGTATATAAAATTATATTTTCAAGATATTTAAATGAAACTACCGCTCTGCCTCCTACATAGGCAGTGCAGATCTCATAGACAATTATGTTAAAATCAGGCCCATTCGTTCAAAGTGTCAGTGGAGAAATCCAGTGGTTAAACCATCATTCAAATGAGACAACCAGACACAAAGACCCTGGCGAAGTGTCTGGGAGAGTCCTGAGCGTGGAGAATAGTGTTTTGCCTGCAGTTCACAGGCCACAAGTCACTCAGACTTCGTATTTATCACCAGGGTGGGAAGCACCTTCTCAAGATTTTAGGACCTACTGGGTTTTATTCTATGTATATTAAGATAGATTTATTTGGAAACCAAAGCTCTTCAGAATGTCATTTTGAAGCTGTCTGCGGAGGATAGGCCTAACTCAGAACCTATTAAAAACAACTTAGGTAAAAATATGTATTCCTTTGACATGTAATTAAAATATTTTTTGAAGTAGGAATACTGACTGATAGAAGGTTACTTCATAATTTCATAATGCAGTTACCTTTGGTGGATGATCACAGAATTTATACATTATTCGGTTTAAGATATGCATATTAGTACATTCTTTGTAAATTTAAGGGGTGAGTTTAGGGGAATCAGGAGCCAAGCTGACTGACAGAGAAACTAATCTGTTATAATTGTTAAAAGCGCATTTTTTAGATCATTCAACTTGAAAGTTCACCTAGAAACTTCATTTGAAAGAATTTTACAATGCTGGGACATTGTGAACTGCAAGTGATTCTTCAAGTATTTTACTGAAAGAGGAAACCACAGTTTAATTTTTAATGCCCTCAGTGATGGTCTGTAAGGTTAAAATTACAGTGCATTGAGAAATTACAGCGATTTTGTATGGGATAGGTAATATGTGACAAAAAGACAAGTCCAAAAAACATTATATACGGACAAAGTATTCTAGGCACTGATTATTGTTTTTGTCCATAGTTATAACTATAACATGATGCAAAATGAAGGAGGAACCATATGCATGTTCAAATATGACATTCAAATCACTACTAGATGTGCTGTGCTATTATTAAAAAAAAGGTAGCTTATTATAGGTCATAAGAAAGTTTTTTAATACTATACAAACCATTTATTATGTTATCCACACAAAACATGTTTACAAATCAGTCATGTCATAATTTTGTTCACTGTTAAAACTTAAGCAAGTCTACAGCAAGAAAACTATTTTATTTTTGTACATATATTTTAAATGCATTTACAAATTATTTCTGACAACTTTGGAATTATTGCATTATAATAATTTATTCACAGTAACTGCAAAAACAAAAAAAGCATAATAGTTGCATAATGATGCAGGTTTCAAGAAAGCAGAGTGTAAGCATCCGCCACCAGTTTTAGTAGATGAATAGATAAATAAATAAATAAATAAATATTGATTTAGTTCTGACATATCACCAAAACAGAAACCTTTTAACTCCTGCAGCACACACAGAAACTGCTCTACTTGCCATGATGAGGATCGTTTTGGTGGCAACAGTGAAGGACAGCAAAGCAGCCTGGGCACATGCTGTGAGATCTGAATTCACAAAGCACCTGGGGTACATTGGCAAGCCACTACTGAGGTGTACCCCCCGTGCTGTATAAATACTTTGAAATTAGGAATGGTAAAGAGCTAACCTAAAAAAATTAAACGCAAAAAAAGAAGACATCAGTTTTTTCAACTGCCATGGAATATTTACTAAGCATGTATTTATTAACACATAAAAATAGGAATAATATACCACTTTTTTGTAAGCTATAATAACTAAAGTAATTACTTTTGATTCTATATCGACAGGCGTGTACTAAAAGTAAAAAAAATTATTTGAAAAAGTAAATGCAAAAAATCAAACGTTGAAACAACAGAATTCATGGTTTGAGCATTCTCTTTTTTGGGGTCTCTGCTGCATTTAGCCTTGATGGTTACTGATTTTTTTTTTCCTTTCAATTTTTGCATTTGCAACTCATAGTATTCCCAGAATAAATACAACTGATAGAGTAATTTCAATTTGTTCTTTAATCTGTGTTCCAAAGTGTTCCATGAAAAAGGTAAATTAAATCAAGAGGCATCTGTGAGCATCACAATGTCTCTTTTTGCTAACAAAGAAATGGAATTCAACTAAGTGATAAAGTCCACATGGCCTTCGTTCCACAGAAGGTACCTCACTTTTAACTCCTCAGCAAACTTTTCTTCCACTGGTTCATATCGCTGAAGGTTGTTCAGGTGCCAAGATGAGTTTATGTGTGTTCAGTTTGCACTCCTAATACATCTGCTGCTATTTATGAAACAGAGTTCTTTCAGTTTTAATTACTCAGAATCTCATTAGTTGGAAAACATCAGCTATTGACATCCTGTTTGGCAGCATCTGGTATTTTTACAGTTGGCTTCATAGATTATGCATTACTGTCTATTTCATGCCCGATGAGCAATATAACACATCGACATTTGACTCCTGGCAATTAATTCCATCACATAAAAATCGCCTCTGATGGAATTCTTTTGAAATTCTGACTGATTCAGGTTTAACCTGTGTATGCCTGAATCTGTAAGAAAAAATTAAGCAATTTATACACTTGGGCACATACTGCTAATGTGTGAGTAAATGCATTGACAACTTATACAAGAACAACTTCAGGATAAATTCCACTGAATAGTATTTTACAAGCAAATGCATAAATTCGTAAATTGATATTTAAATACCCTAAGCTACTGAAAAGAGGCTGAGATACGAAGCCTACTTTTTAAAAGTCATAAATAGTATCATAATTTTTCTT
Organism: Arapaima gigas; assembly: GCA_900497675.1. Classification (NCBI taxonomy): domain Eukaryota; kingdom Metazoa; phylum Chordata; class Actinopteri; order Osteoglossiformes; family Osteoglossidae; genus Arapaima; species Arapaima gigas. The sequence goes on along the minus strand of UFQX01000023.1, from coordinate 603,187 downwards.
CTTGAAACAGTATTAAAAAATGCAGGAAAAAGCCTAAAATATATTATCGGCGTTCATAAAATTTAGAACACAGTTATCACGAGGGCCTTCACATTGTTTTCCTTAAACAAAAACTATCATTTAATGGTGCCTTTTATTTTTTGCATTTATCCATCTACTAACTTAAGAAATATTCTTGTAGTAGTCAATTAAGGAAATTAATTTTTTCAACTGCAGCATTTCATTACATTCACTCACGTTAAAAGTCTTGACTACAACAGCAGTTAAGCTTCTGCAATTAGCCCTGAACTAAAATATCAAAACCTCACGCGTCAAGCTTTGCCTGAATGTGAATGGGGCTGTGCCTGTGGTATTTCAGTACATTCCACACGATGCAGTACAAGATACAGTGCTGCATTTTATCACAGCGTGGTGAGCTTGCCAAATGAACGAATGAACGACCAAACTCTTAAAACAATTCTGCCGTGACATATTCAAAAAGCCAGGTTTTCACATTTCTATTAACAATGTACTGCCATTTCTGTTTTGACAAGAGAATCCTGAACTCTGATTTTCACATTTAAATTTATTTGTCTAGTAGACACTTTTCTCCAAAGCAATGTACAATGATAACGAAATATTTAGCTGACAGCTTTATTCAAAGTGAAAGGTCTAGGTATAACTGTGCTAAATTCTCTATAACTGAACTAAAAATGGACACTGCTCAGCTAATTTTGAATGGCTGTCATCTTAGTATCTGCTTCATCATTGTGGGGACTAAGACAATAGCAAAGATACAAATACACATTAGTAAGCAAATAAAAAGTATTGTTCTTAGCAAAATTTTTTTTTCCTTTATTAAAATCCTCATTTGAACGGAACCCCTTCAGTTCAAACAAGGATGTAACAATCATCTTTGGTGCAGATACAAATTCCATTTTTTCCAAACTCAACTAATTTTGAAGCTGTAGGCTTGGTAGGATGCCGTTATTTACATTTCGCGATAGGTTTTCCATTTCAAATAGCATCTGAACTTGATTTGTTTGGAAAAGCCTATGCAATACATTTACCAGACAATCTTTACTTCTGTGCATATTGATACAACTTATTTTAAAATGATGTGTCCTTCTACAGTTTGTCATATAATTGTATTAGAAATAGCTGCACACACAACCAGTTTCTCACACTATAAATGCAATGCCCTACTAAAAATAGTAAACTTCCTGCCTTATTTAAAGTTATTTTAAAAAGGCACATATTACAGCACCAGTTATAAGATCTCAAAATCTCCATCTTCATTATCAGTTTTGAAGTAATTTCAGCATTATTGCTATTTTGAGCTGCAACCCGTATAACGTGCGACATGAGCTCAACAGTGTAGCTTTTTGGTTTTTCACGGGTGTATTTTATTAGGCCTATTGTAACTCTTTTGTAACTAATAAAACTACCAGCATAGGTAGTTATTACAGAGTACAGTAGATTGGACACAGGCATTACTATATAAGTTGCACTGGAATAAAAGCTGCACCAGCTTGCAACGTGAGTCAAAAAATGTGACAGTCTGGAAATACAGTATTCATTATATTCAGCTCTGATATGATCTGACCCATTCACATGACCCTTCTTACAAACAAAGAGACGGCTCAGTGAACACAAATTAATCTTTTATATTTAATGTTTTATAAACAAAACAATATTAGCAAAGGGGTATATATTTGATCTAGAGTTATCATAAAGTCAGGTGAATAAATAAGCTAATTTTATTACTACTAAACAGCTACATCTGATCTCTTTTTAAAAGTTCTTCAAACTGTTTAATCAACAGAGGTGGTCATATCGTGAAAACAGCTTGCAGATGTTTGCCTACAAAAAAGGAATATATGCCTTTCATTATGTGGAAGGAATATTTAAACATTTTACTTTTGGCAAACCATTAAGGACAACTGCCATGTTAAACTTGAGACAAGTGTAAAAATATTCTCTGGACATCATCGTCCCGAGGAACAGGTGGACTTGGCTTTCAAGGAAGCATGGCCTTAAAGCGCAGATGTATGTATCAATTAAATATTAATAGCAGGAAGAGCAGAAGCACACTGGAAAGCCTTTTAAGGCTGTGAACAAATCAATAAGGATATTATGCTTTTAGAGAAATACGGGAAAGAGCATCCTATTGGTATGTTTTGACAAAATAAGTGTCTTTGCATTTGCTCTAGCTGCCATGTAGAAATGAGCAATTTTTCACTTCCATCTTTCTAGCTGCTAATCCGCTCTTCAAGTTTCCCCTGTCAGGCTCCTAATCATCATGTTCGAAGTTGAAAATAGGTCATTAAAGGGTTGACTTGCAACACTGCCAGAAGATGAGGCAAAAAAAAAAATATCTAATGGAGCCTAGACACTCTGGTGAGCAGAGACCAGTGGCGGCGAGAGCAGCTATTCTGCATGGCTTGGCTGCCATTATGCAGTTTAGAAGGAGAGAGTAAGGGATGACGCTCTGCCAGAGGCAGCACCATGTGTTATCTTGAAAGGGAGGTGATTAATGAAGGTAGTGTCGCTTCTGCATGGAGAAGGCGGATCACAAATGATCAATCTTAATGAGGTGCCCAGTTTCTCCATATGAGCCATAGAAAAATAATGCAGCGAATGAAAGGGGCTTTCGTTTCCTTAAAATGTAATGACAAGTAAAGCTGTCATCTTACAGGGAACCTGTACTCCCCAAATAATGCTGCTGGACTTCCTACTTGAGTCAAAGAGGTCTCCATATAGATCCTGAAACATAAAATGAAAGCCCCACAAATGACATGCATTATGTCGTTATGTGTTTAGTAATTCTCCCAAAATATTGTGTTTTTGATATGTAGTATCAATAGTATTTAAAGGGTAAGTAGTTTATATACTTTTTTAAACAGAATGATCCGTGTTTCACAGCCTTTACACATTTTTGCTGAAAATTTTTGCATTCTGATTCTTTAAAATGTCCCCTTTTAAATAAAGTATGACTGATTGATATTGTCATTATTTTTCTTATTCTATTAAGAACTGGATAAAAAACAGTTTAATGGTGTTTGATTTACTTTTTACTGGCACAGTTTGAGCTGCAAAGAGGAGCTGCAACAATGGTAACATAAGCATGGCAGGGGCCACTGCAGAACGGAGTTTATATCTCGGGGCCGTTTTCCAATCTCTAGCTGTGAAAGCTGGTTTGGTGCTGGCTATGCTGCACGGCACTGGGTGGCACAGCTCTCGGTTGTGAAAAGAAAGCATTCCTCTCGGCAGGGAATGCATCGTGCTCTGCTGCTGAGGGTTCCTCTGCAGGTGTAGTTGCCACTGAAGGCAGCTAAGTCCGATAAAGAAGTGGAAAGCATGATAAAATCCCCCTAGAAGATAACATCCCTTTTTTAAACATGGAAGTGGGCAGAATGAAGCAGTGTTTGGTAACCAAATCTTTTGCTAAATACTTGAAATTACTCTATTCTTTCTTTAAATCAATAGCTTTAGTGATTCATTACATACAAACTGACCTTTTTCTCTTGATATGAAAGTTGACCTTTTTGTAGTGTTGAATAACTAAACTGTCTTTTTTGATACCTGATAAACAAGTAAACTAGTTTATTGTAATTTATTGTCTACATAATCTCATGTAGTAAAATAAATTTGTTCCAAGTTTACTAATATATAAATATATGAATTTATATGAGCTACTCAGGTTTATTAAAAGGACATGCTTTACACTGTTGCCGAAGGAAAAAAAAAATATTTTGCCTCCCATTATGAGAGTAAATGGATAGATTACGAAAAAACTAAAATCCAAATGTATGAAACAGCAATTCATAGTATCTCATTGTCATTTGTTTAGTGTACAGTAACACTTTGGCACATCCTTTTTTCATGGAATAAAACTGTATGAAAATTGTATTGTTAGAACTCATTTAGACCCCAAAAATTACTCACGGTTCTTGGACTAGGACTGTTGTCAAAATGCAGTGTCTACTTAAATGTCACAACAAGTAGTTTAACAAGCAGTTAAACCCAATCACTTTTTACCAAATGACCCTTTAATGGTAACAGACAATTTAATCTAATCATTTTTTGCCAATCCACATTTTATTAACTTATTTCAATGCATAACATCATATTTATTCATTCCTCTAAATTGAAAGTTATTTATACAAAAACATGCTATCACACTTTGCAGTACAATTTGGCAAAATGAAATGTTATTAAACAGTTTCACTGCTAAAACTGTTTGAGTGGACTGAATAATTTGTCAGTGACATGTGAAAGCGTAAAGTGTATTTTAAAGCAGGCATCCCTTGCCATCCGAGCTCTTGCTACATGCATATTTGCTATAAAGAATTGCAAAAAATGTGCAACCTAAACACACTATTTGAATTGAAAACTCGCTATAATTAATCTACATTTGGAACAAACTCAAAATAGAGACTAGCAAAAATGTTGTGCCAGTCTGAGTGACAAGAAGTACTGTATAGTGTTAGCAATGTGAATGTATTGTCGAGAGAGGACCACTGTGGGATTTGAATACAATTCCAGACAGTGTCTGTCAGCCATTTTGGGTGTGTTACTTAATTTATTTTATTGATGCAGGAGCAGTAACTCAGGCCTTTGCATTTTTAGCACAAAACTCCCCAGGTTTCTTACTACAGTCAGGAAAGGTAACAAACGTGTGCTGCACTCATATCTTGGTTGTTCTCTCAATAGAAATGCACCTTGTGCTCGCATTGTTTAAACTTGCTTTCCTTCATTATTATTATGTTCAACACATTATTAAGTGAAAGATACATTCATGATATGTCTTTAACACATTTCATTGTCTATTTACAAGTGTTTATAATTAGGTAATTAGTTGCTTTAAACACTTTATATTTAGCATAAATCCTTGGTGGATTGTTATATCGGTGTTTAAGAGTGTTTTAGTAATACTGAGGAAATTGAGAGTTTTTGGGATGGGCTGGGAACGCATTATTATTTTTCCCACTGAAAATAATGGATTATAGGCTCATTCTATCTGAAAACTTGCTCTCCAACACATTTTAAGAACGAATTAGACTCAGACAACAAGGGACACCTGCACTTTTAAATTATTTACATCATATAAAAAACTCATATGATGTAATGCAATGTCACAATCGCTGTGTGTATTGCTGATCTATCAGTATTGAAAAGCATTAAAAAGCTTTATATTGGCATTAATGCTACACGTTCCTAGACTTGTTTTTTGTTAACCACTGCCTGAGCATTTAATTTCAGTCTTTTCACGATAATTAAAGCTAAAAGCCAGCTGTGGTTTTCTTGGTTTGATAATGATCATACAGCACTAGTGCAAAGGTAGACAACACACAGAATTACTTCAAAATGCATTGGTTTTGTAACATACCAACAAGTTTTGTACTCAGCCGATCACAAGTGGCTTGATGTTTGATATTAGAAAGCTGCTTACTGACAAGATATAAATTTGCATCTGCAGGAGCTTTTAAGATTTAAATTGACCAAATACATTGTTGGTTTTGCTGTGAAAATGTAAAAGTCTCTGACTCTCTGCAATTTGATCTTTCATCTGTGTCTTGTTTTGTTTTGATAGTGGTGTGATTCATAGGCTTCAGAAGCCTAAATTGTGCCCTTTTCATGTTGGCTCTTTGTGGGAGCTGGTCCTTTTCTCCTCTATCTGCTAGTTTGCTAGAACTTAAAGGTAGCCAAGAATACAGTGCACTTGAAGAGGAACACTGATCTCAACTGAGATTATGAAAGTCACACTACTCACTTAGTTGGGATGTAAAAATGATATATGGAAGAAAGCAAGGGAATACCCCAACACCATGCTGATGTATTTAAATGGATAATCATGGCTGGCTGTAACCCTACTGTATGCTAAATGTAGATTAAATTACAGATTGAAATAAATAAATGTATCCATCCATCCATCCATTCATCCGTTTTCAACAACTGCTTATCAAGTTTAGGGTCACAGTGGTCTGAAGCCTGTCCTGACTCAGGTGTGTGAAGAAACCGGAGCATGGACGGAAACCCATGTGAACATGGGGGAAAAATGCAAACAGACTGAGCTAGATTTAACTCAGGTTCAGACTCATGTCTGAATGCATAGCCCAGGAGCGGTGAGATCACAGTATTACCTGCTGCACCACTATACTGCCCGATATCAAATTCATCTCTGTTTAGATTTAGCAAAGTGCAATGCTGTTACACTTCTCCTAAGAAAAAATGTTATATGATCTCTGACAATTAAAAAACTGCAAAATAAAAAAACTGATCACAATTTTATCATGTTTATGGCTGAAAGACTTTTCAAAAACACATAAAACATTATTTATGGTTAGTAAAACACAGATACTATATGTCTCAATCAGTCAAATCTAAAAATGCATCACTGAAGGCAAAATTCACATTTCATCATCTGTAAGCAAAGCTCGTTTCTTTTAAGGAAGCTTAAGCTACTTACTAACTATATCTAAAAGTGAAATTAAAAAGTTCAATCTGCTCAAGTTTATTTCCCTAAATTAAAATGGTGTATTCACTAAAACATACAGGATAATCTTAGAGATGAGGTCTACATTGCAGCAGATTACATCATTTAACCCTCCACTATCTAACTTCATAGTCATTAGTATGAAACTATGATTATGAATAAAAGAAGGAGGAAATTACAGCTATTGTGTTTTGTTGAATCTATAATTTATAGAAACAACATGCATACTGTTTGAATTAGGATATAATTGGACAGCCCAGTTTCACACTGAATCTCATTTTCATGTGCATTGCCTATAATACCGAACAAAAGATATGTGCAGCAATATAAAAATATCTCAATAAAATACAAAACGTTCCTATATTGGATAAACATAGCTTGGCTTTCAAGTAAATATTAGTTTTATATGAATCAGAGCAGATGTTCTCCCTCATGCTGTGGTGCTTTTTATATAAGCATACACTTAATTTAATTGGAAAAATATCCAGTTGAAATTAATGTATCGTGTCAGCTTAGGTCTCAAAAGAATCAATTTTGAAAACACGATCTGATTTTAAGAAGTTTGTAAAATTCCAGTAATTATTTCATATGCTTACCTTTTGGATGCCAGGGGTCAGTGAACTCGTACTTCCCCATCCCGACAGTCCTCAGCATTTGCAGCCCATTGGGACTTTCCTGACTGGATGGAGCAAGGTGCGGCGCTTGGGGAACTGCTTGACCATTGGCCAATGGAGAAGCACTGACAGATAGGACAGCCGAAGACAGCAGGGTGGGTGGCTGCAGCAGAGGGTGGGACATGTGGCCATTGCCTACCACACTGTGCACAGGGTGGGTCACCTGGCACACCGCAGTCATGGGAGACATGGTAACAGGTGGTTGGCTTGTGGTGTACAGGGGCTGGTTCTGCATGTTGATCACCATGTTGGTGAGGGGCTGTGAGGACTGCTGTGGGAGCTGGAAGTGAGCTGGCATGTGTGGATGGTGTGGTGGTACAGGTGCCTGGATGGTAGGAGTCACTCCAATGACAGGCGACTGCACAGTCACTGCTTGGCTGTAAACTGGGGCTTGGGGCATCCCATATGTGTGGGCTAGGAGATTGGTCTGGCTCACACTTGGCACAGGAGGGACCCACGGTGGAGCTGGAACAAGATGCGACAGAGTGTGTTAAAATCCTACATCATTTTCATTTAATGTATTTAAAATTCTCCAAAGCTAAAGTGTTTCAATGCTTCATAAGAGGAAAAAGTTTTAAAGTCAAGTGAATAACTCAGTTAACTTGAAAGCATATTCACTCTGCTGTTGCCCCCTTCAGGCTTGTTGTTCTCTTAATGTTGTCTTGGTTTTACTTATGGGGCAGATCTGTGCTTTGATATCCCCAGAATTTACTGTGCAACTAATGAGAGATAAAAAAAATCTCATTATTAATATTACATTATAATTACATTATATAAAAGATCACTGATAAAAATTGTGTCTAGCTACAATAAAGAACACAAACATGGACCCATTCAAGCTAGAGAAAAGGTAAACGAAACAGCAAGTTAAGCAAAATAGGATAGACCTGGGTAGAGTCCACATTAATTTCTCCAGAATAAAGCCTCCCTGGAGATAATCAAAATTAATATACTCCCAATATTCTACCTCTATAGCAGAAACCATATAAACTGAAACTTAAGGCATGCGAATGGTCTCCAAGCCTCCCACCTTTATAACACACCATTTTTATTCACCTATCCAGGACTTCTAATAATGTCATTAATCATCATACTAAATCAAGATGGTAGTGGAACAACACACACTGAAATATTGCTGCTCTTCTAACAGCAGGATATAGTAGTGACATCCAGCTAGGAGGGATATGCAATAGCTGTCAGTTTAAACAACTACTTCTCACTTCTCAAGACCATCTATGTTGATAAAGTAGAATGTGAGCAAGGAGAGTATGAGTCAGATTTAATTTAACTTTTAATTTGTTGGTGAAATGTGAATCTGAGGTTCTACTGAGAAGCCTCTTCTGGCCCACCAGAGGTCTCCTGGTCCTAGTCTGGGAACACATGACCTGTGGGAATTTATATCCATAACCAAGCTTAGCTGAGCTGAGCTTATTAACCTCATGAATATGCAGCCATATTGGATCTTTGTCCTCCCTCTCTGGTTAAATAGAAAATGGCTTATGAGTAAGGATAGCATAATGGGTCAAGTCAGCCATGTAGAGAAAGAAATACAGCATGTTTGCTTTCAACACACCAGTTACAAAGAAGAAGAAAAAAGAAATTTGAGAATAGTAATGAAACATTAGCAACTGAACAAGGCCAGTATTCAGGTGCAGGATTCAAAGTAAATATTGAGCTGTTCATCCCAAATCATTAGGCTGACTTACCAAGCTTCCAAATAGACTATTAGGAACAGAAATTAATTGAAAAGTGAGAATGCAATAACAGCTGGAACTGTAGTCTTTGTTCTTTGGCACAGCTCCTGTTCTGCATTCCTTTTAAAGCTGATCAATTTAAGTAACATTAATTTCTACTAAATAAACATCTTAATTTCTTCGAACATCACACGTAACACGTTCAGGTTAATGATTTGTGAAAGACAAAGAAATGCCCTAATGTTGCTTGAAGACCTATGTAACACTTGAAGAACAGTATTAATACCTTTCAGAGTGATAAAAATTAAAATGGTATGAATTAATTTAATTTTTAAAAATTGTTCTCTGTATTAATGGTGTAAAAGAGTTACCATAAATGCTACTTTGACCTTTTGAAAAGTCAAAGCAATGATTCATTTTTAAAATTATTTTTATTAGAACATTTGTACAAATTGGCCTCAAGCACACAGACAAAAACAATAAAAAACTCTCCTTGGAGGAGTTTAATTACTATTATTGTTACAAAACATTTAATAATTTTATTCAACATTGCTGACTCTGGGAAATGTATCTTTGGTTGATGTTTGGTAATTGTTTAAGTATGAAGGTATTTTCATGTAATGATCGTTCTTGAAACCAGTGTATGGGGAAAAAAAACATGGGATTTACAGCTGAAGTCAAACATGCCTATATTTAATTACTGAACCCAAAAATGCTAACTACATTAAAAATCATTTTAAAATGATTTAATTACAGGACATACATCAGTTTGGTAAGCATATTGCTGAGGCCCTCCTATAACTGGTTCAAAGTGATGGGAAAGTCACTAAAACACTACATTACCCTTCCATTTGAGTCACAACATTTACTGATAACACCTTAATTTTAACTGACATAATGCAGTAGTAAAACATGATTTTAAAAGGCAGCTCACACAAAGACAACTTATGCCAGATTCACACACTAATGAGAAGATATAATTTAGAAAATGTAACATAATGAGCCAGAGATAAGTCCCACCACTGTGGTGTACAGATTCTTTGGAGGTCACTACAGTCTCCTAATTGTTTATTCCTGGGATGTGATCTTGACCCCACAGTTACTACACTCCTTGCTATAAAATTCTCAATTATTCTTGAGGAATAAATCCTATTTCAGTATTAACCAAAGAGAATTTTATAATCTGAAATCTTCTTTAAGTTATTAGCAACACAAGACTACTTGCACTTACTGTGCAAGTCTGTTTGCACCAGAGCTAGATGAAATATAACAAGGATCGGAGGAGGTAACTGCTCAGTGATATTCATTTGGAGGCTGTATTTTACTACAAGGGAGATACTTTAGAAATTATTATAGCACTTGACCCCTGAGTATAAATCTGTGACACAGCAGGTTTTGCTTTCATGTCCTCATTGCACAAATCAGCCACTACACAGATTACATCAGTTTTTTTTTGTTACTTGTGATGGTGTTACAACTGAGACATTTGGTATATGGCGCTATCTGCAATATGCTAATGAAATGTGCTCTTAAAGACATGGTAAGGCTCCACCAACTTATTTAATGGATAGGACAAGATTAAAAGTCGTGCATTAGCATTTTGATCAAATGACCATGAAATAAATATTTGTACTGGCACAAAATAATCTATAATTCAATTGCAACTCACTCACACAAATTAACTGCATTAATTATATGCTTATAGCCTGTAATTATCTAAGATAATTACAATTAAAAGCATCAGAATGATCTGTTAAACGCTGAAGCATGTGAGGGAGTGGAATGAAGGTGCTTCATTATCATGTGTCATGGCAGCAGTTGCAAACAGGGGGCCGCTACCAGTGCCGTCGCTCTCCCGCATTTGCTTGGCTGGTGGCTCATCTGTCTCCCAAGGTGTAGCCTGATTGATGGGGGTCTGACCCCACCGTACTCCCGGTGCCAGAATCTGCCCCTGGGTATGGTTCTCACCCGGTGAAGGTCCAGAGGCCTGTACAGAAAGAAAAACAAACACACATACTTTTAATTACAGCTTTCATAAATAATTGCTTTACTTGCCAGATGTCATACGTTGTTTTCTTTGTTAATATTCTGTTCTATTTTGCCTTTAATTACTTGTCTTCTGCAGATTAAAGTAATAAAAAACTGCGAGGAAGCCAAGGTCAACCAACACAAATCTAGCTGGGGAAAAATTGTATTAAAAAATGATTTTAGTAATTAAGACAAATCTGCAGGCACAGTCTATTTTCAAAGAAATCACAGTGGGATTCAAAAGGGTGGTGGTGGGGGGGGGGTTGAAAGTGGAAAATGCCTGAACTGTCCCAAAGACAATGTGAAAACTAGCAGAGGCAGTTTTTATTCCATGTTAATAAGGACTGGATGGGATATTCACTACCTGAATAATGACAGGGAACAAGTTCATATATGAATAAGAAGCAGGCCACCGATTGCATTTCCTTACGAGAAACAGAGTCAGAAAGTGAGCTCCCAATGGCCAGATAACCTGAGCACCTCGTGGCACCCCCGGTGTTTTTCAAAGAAATGAGAATGACCCCAGTGGCCAAACATCTGCCTTCTTGTGTTTTTCTCAGCTTTGCTGTTGCACTGCCTATTTCCCCTGTTCTTTTTCAAAAAATACCTTTCCTTTCTTCCTTGTACCTCTCCTTTCTTGGTTTTCAATCAGACAGGATCAAAACCAAACACTCACATGTGCCAGTTGTGGAAAAATATATGGAATACAGCGAAAACACATTTTGTTGATGGTACAATAGTACCTTCCAAAATTGGCATCTTTGTATTTGATTTTAAGGGTATAAGGGAATAGTGTTAGGACAGAACAAAGGATGATCCTGCAAGCTCATCCAACCAGGAGGAATACATTGGCAGTCCCTCAGGAGCTGCTTCCCATTCACTTGTGACTTAATAAACTTACTAATGAACTGCAGTCTCTCATGTTCTTTGCCTCCCAAAGACTCACCTACAGTATATAAACATCATTTCTACACACCGTCCTGTTCACAAGTTTTTTTCTCCTCCCCTACAGCCTTTGCCTCATTAAATGGCATCAGTTTAAATGCCTCTTGTATTATCCATTGCTTCATTTTTCTTATGAAGCACATTAACACACTTGAGCAACAAAATGTGAAGCTGTAATAAAGTTAATTTTTTTTACTTGCTTTTTCTTTCAGGTTGTTATTTGAGGTTACAGATTGACAATATACTTATTAAGCTCTCTCCCTGTCTATACACACACACTTCTTCATTGAAGATGTCACAATATAAGTAAGCACAAGTGTGCAACAGAGCATTCTACATTTTTCCCCACTGTTGAACATTTACCTTCAGTTTGTGAATCTCCTTTTCCCAGGTGACCCATTATCATTTTGCGGCAGATGGCTTTCCTATGACTCAATAAACAGTACGCTCGAATCAAGTGGGAGCCAACAGTGAAAAGTAAATCCTCTTCAAGAATTTCACACAGTGGAATCTGATGTTTGGTTTAAATAATTGCCGAAAGAATTTCCATATTAACTGGGAGGGCCAGTACCTTGACTCATCTGTGCCTTTCAGTCTCCCATGAGAACAGGGCAAAGTTGCTGAAGGCTCTTGCTGTAGGGAGATTGAGAAAAATACCAAGTTTCCCCAGCTGAGAATCACTGTCGGTTCAGCTTCATTTAGGAACCATAAGGACATTAAATCATTCAGTCTTAAATCTACCAGCAATTCCTGCAGCCAAATTATTACTTTTCCATAAGTTATATGGTGAAAATTGTTGGTATTATAGAAGAAAAATCACATTTCTATGACATAATGCACAAATTTGACATTGAGATGGGCTCATCATTATGTGCATGAAAACAGAAACATTCGGCTTCCATTTCTAATCAGAACGTGTATATATTTGGTGCTACTGGGCAACTCAGCTGAAAATAATTTTCAAAAGCTAGACCTTGTTAAATAGCTTTTGTTTAAAGCTGCTATCTCTGTTTGCTTCATCAAAAGATTGAGCAACACCAGAAAATAGAAGTATAATAAAATAAAAGAATAAATTAAAAAGTCACTTTTGTGAAAGACCAACTCCCATTGTTCATGAGGTAACAAAAATATTTTAAAAAATTAAAAGAAAACTAGATAAAATGGATGAAATTATCATATTAACTGAGCAGTAAAAAGAAAAAAAAATCAGTGTGCATAATCATGTGAATGACAATTTTATGGAAAGAATTGTACAGATATAACAAGAAAAAGCATCAAGGAAAAGCTAAAAAAAAGATGCAAATCATGTCAAACCCTCAGCTTCAGACAGAGTAAACAACATATACGCAGTTAGTCTAGACATGGTTATTATTGTGAGCCTATAAGTATGCTAGGCTGAAATGCCACAGTTTACCTTCCTCACATAGCAAATGTCTGCTGAAAAACCTTTGGAGAGTAAAGTATACTACCTGCAGTAGATCCTGATCTATATAGCAGAGCTGTTTGCCACATTAAACTGAATGTGCTGATTATTAGCAATCTTATTTAAATAGGTTGGTTACTGCAATTCATAAGCAGTATTACCCTACTTTTGATCATTTAATGGTTAACATCATAGATCATGTAGTTTCTAACACACTATTTACATTCCTCACAATTAATGGTATTCAAAACATTTTTAGTAGTCGGTGTTCGTGGAGAACTCCCTGCCCCTTGTCAAATAAATTCAAATTCGGTACTGCTATATTTAAATAAAGACACACACACACACACACACACACACACACACACATACACACACACTTTTAATTGGGTACTATGTTCACAAAAAAAAGAAAAATCTACTGACCAATCATATATCATTACAGGGAAGGCAAGTATATAATGTACATTTTCATAGACTGTTTCAGAGTTTCACTCACTCCTCACCTTCCTAGCAAGTTGCAGGGGTGCAAGGAACCTAATGCTCACAATAAAAATGTTTGACTGCAGAGTAAAAAAGAGAAAAAATAATTATCATGTTGGACAAAAATGTATTGTATTGCAATTTACTGCTTTTTACATTTCTAATGTTCAGGGTGCAGTTGCACATCTTAAAGGTGAACGTATGAGGAAATTTGGTACTGGTATCGGCTAAGAGTTTTGTAAGGACAAAGCCAAGTTTCTCGGTCAACAATGCCCTTTTACTCTGTATAAGTCTTGCTGCACAGGAACAGGGAGAAAGGCAGTAATCCAGCAGTGTGGAATCAGCCTCCTACTGTAACTACCCCAAAAATACCTGCTACAGTGATTTAAAACGTTCAGACAATGCTTAGACAAAGAAGATTTGAAGCAACATTCATTAATGACCACCCCAAATATGATCAAATTTGACAGAAAAATTTTTTCCTGTTACTCATTACTACTTATTAACATGCAGACTGTATATTCGATGAACTTGACCTTTTCCTTACTAACTAGGATTTCTACAGGTTCAGTTGTAGCCACTCCCTCTTTCCAGATTACATCCTGTAAAATACCTCACATTCAAGTAGAATATAACATTTTGATGGCAAGTGGCAAAACTTGAAATTGTCACGGCTGTAGCTACTACGGCTGCTACTTCCCCGTTTCCCCCCACTATTAATAATCCTTTCCTACATTATTGCTGCATGATGCGATAAAATAGTGCCCAACTCTGGAAACTACACCGTAGAGACAAAATTATTTTTTAAGGTTAGGGCTGCAGCCACATTAAGGACAAATGTCCCTCTGCAACTAAATTCAGGAACATGCCCTACATCCACAATGCACCTGTGACTAGATATTGCTGACTAGAGACCTTTGAACTCTGTAAGATTTTTGCCTTTATTTATGTACATGGAATTCTGCAGTGACCGCATTGTTATTGTGACCAAGTACAGGCAACATGGTGCTTATAGTCACTGGCTTGCAGTCAGTCAGCCATGTTTGACTCTCACCTTCTGCTGTAGTAGTCTTGATCAAAGTATTTACTCTAAATTGCTCCAGTAAAAATTACCCCGCTGTATATAAGAGTAAATTATTGTAAGAAGTTTAACATTCCAAGTCATTTTGGAAAAAAACAACAGCTTGTCACCTAAATGTAGCTATAAACTGTGTGTTCCAATTTATTCAAGCAAAAAAATATGGACGCAAAATACTGCATTGGGAGAAGTTGTTAATAAAATTATGTTGTCATGTAACTTCATTTTTCTATTTGTAATCAATTTTTAAAGATGTTTTAAATAGTTTTAATCACAAGACAGTGAAAGACCAGCTTTTTTGAGCTGAAGAGTTTGAGATCCTAGGAGTTAAGGAAAAGTCGGGAAAGTTTTGCACCTCCACACATCTTTTATGTAAATAGGAATGTACACTGGGGGAGAGCTTTGAAAGGGTCGTTTTTTAACTGCACTGTTGGATCTCTTAATAGCTGTTCAGCCGAGGCATGTGGTAGAATGGTGTCTTGGTGAGTGACACCAAGTGTCCACTGAGAAAGAATGAAATAGATGGGAAGATATCAGATGCATGCAAATTGCACCGTTACCAAAAGTTGATAGTAAATTGTATTTTGTAACAGTATCACTGTTAGCCTTTACTGTCAACTAAACAAGTGCTGAAATCTATTTACTTTCTCACAAAATAGCCTACACAGTCAATTTATGTAATTGTTTGAAGCGAACCCTGGTAAGTATTTGGGGAGAAAACGAAAGCCACAGTAACTGCATGAAATTTCTTCTGCCTCAAAGAGGAAATGCTGAATGAGACGTGGAGAGCTCAAACTGTCGGGTGCTGGCCAAGAAAAACATCAAGTCATTCTGTCCTGTTTACACTTTACCTGTGAACAGAGAGCTGAAAGAGATACATTTATGAACTGTGAGCAACCCTGAAATTACGAGCATCAGAAACGATGAGCCCTGTCTGCAGCTCAGCACTTCCCACTAACTTCCCACTTTGTTTAAAGCAATTATTTAAACCTACATTTTTGTAACATTGTACATTCATATTTGGTGGGTGGTTGAGCGAGTAACACTGTTGCCTCACAACACCTGGGTTGGTCTGGTACGACTTCAAATTCAGCTCAGTCTGTGTGGCATTTGCATGTTCTGCGTGGATTTCTTAGATTTTCTCTGGTTTTCTCCCACATTCCAAAGACATATGTTTCAGGTTAATTTGTCACTTTAAAATGCCTCTAAACACACATTCTCTAAGCTGTAGTGTGTGCCCACTCTGTGATGGTTGTCCCATACAAGGGAAGTTTCATAGCCTTGTTTCCAGAATAGTCTCCGGATCACCAAAACTATACTTAGGGTAAAATGGTTGCCTTCCCTGTTTAAACCTATTTCTATTATTTTTGCCCTCGAACTATGTCTTCTGTGGAATTCTATTGAATACCATGCTGTACAACAGCAAATTTTGGAAACAATTTTAAACTATAGGCAGTATGTTACTTAAAATCTTATTACAATAAACAACACAATAAAAATAACATTTATCTGCATTTCAAACTGATGAAAAGTGTTTGATATATCTTTCCTAAAATATGACACCTTATTAAAAATGGGTTGTTTCATTTTCCTTTTTCATTTAGCCCTTGGATGAAACATTGAAATTTTTTTAACAATTAAGATCATTTTAATCCAACTGTGATGATGATCTGACCAAATAATTTCTCACGCCTAATTTGTTATATAGTTTTTGCAATGATAATCACTATACAGACCTTATGGTTGGTTGTATGCCAGCACTGATATTGCTGTCAATACCCTGTGTGCTACAAATTCTTGGCAAACTCCCAAAAATGTAAAGCTATAAATCAAATGGCACCATGAACCTGGTCTCCGTCACCCATTTCATAACAATTATTCATAACTCACACTGACTTGGAGCATAATTAACACACTCATACAATGTGTACGCTAAAGTTCAAGTCTGGCCGTAAAATAAAGTGTGGTATTAATCAAAACGCAGTTTTGTTTAATTTGCACAAGCTGATATGCATTAATTGTTTTTATAACATCATTGGCTATGTCTTTGCAGCCATATCATCAAAAATAAAAATATTTCACAATGGCTCTTGTTAAAATGCAAACAGTTAATAGACTCCATGAATAAATTGCACAATTACTGCTTCTTCAAGAGAGCCTTTAGCAATAGTTAAGATATTATGCCAGCCACTTCACAAGATAAAGTCATCAGTGGTGAACGAGTTGCATTCAAATGTAAAACATTTTGGGGTGTCAAGGTCAAATATGCTATTGTAATAAGATGACAGGAATGACACTTTCTGGTGGTAAGTGCCAAAAAGGGTGGATTATTGCAAAATAATTAGTTTAGGATGTGGTCTGTGTGTGTTATCCCAGGCAGGTGAAAATGGCCCAATTTTGCCCTTCCAATCACAGCCACAGTTACCAAGGCAAATTGGCAAAACGTTATATGACAGCATAACTGTGTTTAGGTTTGTTGAAGCAGGAGTTGGATGTCTTGGTCCTGCAAACCAAGTGCTCAAGGATTTTCTGAAACACAGTAATACCTCAGTTACCCTCCTTGGCAAATGGGGACTTTAATGAAGTCGTGCTATAAGATGTTATTAATAGAATATATTGCAAAAATGGTGCTTGAAAACTGCACGTGCATAACATAATATAGCACATTAATGATGCACTTATTAACTGTGAATAACCACATAAACCTGTCCGTTTTATGGACAACAAATAAAAAATTCCAAAAAAGTTCTGATTCTTTAACATTGTTTAAAAGTATGGTAAAATCATGACAAATCACATGAAGGGCTAAAATAAAAGAGTGCTCAGGCAAAACAACGCTATAGGTGTTAAATTAGGTATCTTCACTTGTATTTTAAACTGAAAAATGAGATATGTACTCGTGTTCTTCTGGACATAAAATCTAACCAATTCATTTATTGCACATCATATTATAAACACAGATATCACATAAAGTTGTACTGTGTGCTGAAAGAACCCTCAGACTACATTTAGAAAAAAAGTCATGCCATACTTCTTGATAATACGTTGCTTCAGTGAAAGACCACACCCACACCTGCATTATGAAGTTGATCACCAAAGAACTTTGGATGTTGCAGCAGCAAGCAGCTGAAATGTACAAAATCACAAATCACCTATGGTACATCCACCAATTTCACAGAGATACATGCTGTCATACCAGAAACTATTGTATCTTAAAATTTCACCTCCATTTCATGAAATATGCTCTGTAAAAAGACCCAGGCAATAGCCCATGATCATCCAGTGATGAAAGGAAGACAAACACCCCCCCAAGCAACCAATAAACTACATCCAGCTCCTTGTTGTGACCCTTGATGTCACTGAGGATATCGTACCTATTTTTCACGGTGCAGAAGAGTTCTACTACAAGCCAGTACAGAGATCCTATTTTGTGACACTGGGCAACCATCTGAATGAGCAAAAGAAGCCTCTCCCCCTAGAAATTACAGTTCCCTATAAGGCTTACAAGTAAGCTGTGTCACAGTGGGTGTGATTAATTTATTATTCAAAACCATAACTTGTAGACTAATCAAATAAACAAGTTTTTGTGAACCACAACTAAGGATGGTGACCATGCAGTAATGAACCATTAATCATACACTTCACAAACAATTAAGGTATTCTCATTCCTCTTCTGCAGTGTTACATTTTAAACACGATAACTAATGGACTATTTATTAATTAGCAAACTTACATTATATTATAGTACACTGCTTGAGTGAAACTTAAATTTGGGAAAAACAAATGTAAAAAAACAGCCAATTTTATGAGAGCTAGTGTCATGGGAAAGCCATACTATACTGAGCACATAATTACACTTTAAAAATGTGCTTAACAAATGTCTTTGGCATTTATTATATTCATGTTATAGCAGGGGGTCTCCTGTCTTATTCCTTTTAATATATACATATGTGCTCATACACATAACATACACTTTTGGTGTCATGGGTGACAGAAAGAAACCTGTGATGATGTCAAACCATAAAACATTTCTTATCTTTCTTCTAATTACTGAGTAATACAAGTCAATACAGTTCAATTCAACATGAAATGAAAATGGATCTGTATGTGGCCAACTTACTGAATCTACACATATAAGCGTGCTGTATCCAACTTAAATGGTCATCTGTCATCTCAAGCAAATGTATGGCCAGACAACAATTCAGCAAACTAGTACTGCACTTCAAAAATTGTGTAATTTATCTCCATCAATAACTGTATAAATTTATAGAGGAGATGCTCAACATGCAAACTTTGTTTTTTTTTTTGTTAATTTTATCCAAGGACTGGATCGAAAACAGTTCATTGTGGAGCTTTCCTGGCTGACTGTATCTGGGAAATTTTGAATAGAAAACATCCATCAGGTACAGTTATAATATATATACCATTTTCTTTGATGTGCCATTTGCAGCCTGCTTTTTCCTCAGTTTCTGGTTAGCAGGAACAGTAACTGTAGCTATTTAACCCAGGTCACTAACCAGTATATTTCAATTTTTACATCACTAACCTTTCAAACTGCCTCAGATAAAAAGAACATGCAGCTAGAATACAGTGTGAATTTGTTTTGCATTTAAATTATTATCATACTGAATGGTGAGCTTAGATCATCATCATGCTGTATTAAAAAATGCATTTCCTGTTGTCAGAGAAAAAAAAAACTAAAAATGCCTTCTCTTACTTATATTTTTTAAGCTATAACCTATAAGGAGACAACAGAATCAGGCCAAAACTCTCTGCTTGTTGGCAACTGTAAACTGTCTGTACAACAATACCTTTTTTTTTTTTTTACTTCATTCTGTATTTTTATTATGACTTGAATAAGATGGAATTGAAGCAGAATGCTGATATTGAAAAAATATACTGCAGAATTAAAACATAAAGGTTTTGATGTACTGTAGCTTAACCTGACCATTACATTTTACCTGAGAATTGTACTTAATGGCAGAGTAAAGTTTCCATCTCATCTTTGAAATAGGCGAGTAGATGACAAATGTTTCAGCTATTGAACTGCATGAATTCTAAATCCTCGCAACTAGAAAGTTCAGACTCAGCATTTGCCCTTTGTGCCAGCATTTTAAACTGGTTATGAATACGCAGACTACACTGAAATTTCTAACATGCTAGATTTCTAGCCTGAGGCAAAATAACCTGCAGGCCAAAATTAGAGCTAATTTCACAATAATGTGCTTTTAAAAATCACCTATTTAAAAAACATAAGATATAACATTTATAATCCCTTTCACCATTCAAGAAAGGTCACAATGCACATCTTTTTCAGACCCCCTTCTTTCTTGACCTTCTATTTGTTGTATTAACTTTCCTTACTTTTTTTTTTTTAAGGAAAACTGCATTTCCCATCAATGCTATACGTAGTTACTTTGTACTGTACACCAGCACAAATAGTCATATTGGAGAAATTGAGAACTACGTATCTGTGTCTCTCAGTCTGTTCGTGAAATGCTTTTTTATTTACTTGAGTCCTACATCACTTTGGAGAAAAGCATCTGCTAAACAAATAAATGTAAATTTAATAATTGTGTAATGTACTTAGACTCCTTCATTACCAGAACTGTCCATTTAAACTCTAGTGGGTATAGTATTATAGTGTTTATAAGTGGGAATTTAAGTAAGAAATCATTTTCTGATTTCCAGAAATTGTGGTATCTCCCCCCTTGAGAACAGTTCCTATGGCATCATCCCATTAGGAACACAGAGGCCAAACACCCCACCATGGTTGGAACAGGAGAACATGGCCAGTGTTCGCATACCAATTACACAAAAGATACCTTATGTTTGAAGTGCAATGCTGCATGTGTGTACCATACTATAAGCTCCCACAACCCCACGCATGCATGTTGGAACAAAATGTTGTCCCACTGTTCAACTCAGCGGGTCAATAGCTAGGTGTAGTTCAGCATGGGGTTAAATTGCTTGCTCCTCAAATAAGGTCTCTGCAAAAATATCAATCTTTCTACATAGTCACATGCAGTTGTTGTTGCCCTGCTGCAGTCCTTCACTTAAAATTTTCAATTTTATCGTTATACTTGCGATTACCCAGCGCTGCCCAGGTCAAAAAGTGGAAAGGTAAATAGTAAAAAGACATTATACATCACCAAACTGTTACTCTTAAAGGGGTTGCATTCAGTAGATAAAAATTTTTAGTGCTGTTCAGCAGTCAGACACTGCAGAGCATAACACACAGCCTGTAATCAATTGGAAAGGTGGAAAGGAGAAAAGACTAAAACATATGTTACCAAACTTTCTTACCCTTATGTTATTAAAGTGTCCATTGCTGCGTGCAGGTCATGTATAACTGTTCCAGTTTGGGGTCCTTCCTCCTCCAGGACACCCCCCCCTTCACTCCACCCTGGTGTTTTTTTTGTGCGTGCGTGCATGTGTGCGTGTGCGTGTGTGTGCGTGTGTAAGAGACCTGTTTGACTTCATCTTTAGATACAAGAGATTTCTATGTATATAAGGTCTCCAAAGACAGTAAGTATTTTTGACAAATTTCAAATTCAAATAAAGAAGTCCAGTTTCTCACCCGTATAACTAAACAAAATGATTCCCGATCTTATCTCTATTACACACAACAGATTATTAATACAATGTGCATATTTTCATAAACAATAACCAAACCAATTAAGGATTTACAAAATAAAGGGCTGTACATATAAACTAAATGGTACTGAGCACCAGTGGCAACTATTTTGATTTTCTTTAGCAAAAAGAATCTACTGCAGATGAAACCAGAATGTATACTAATTACACATTTTGCTTGAATACAAAGTTACAGTTACAAAGTTAGTTAAAATGAGGTATGAGCAGCCTTCATATTTTAAAATCAAACTTTTAATCATTTCTAACTTTGTAAAGTTATCTTTGCAAAGAATTAAGAAACTAAATCATAACCAGTACTGGCTGTGCAAAAGAAAAAAGAAAAAAAAAAACAAAAAACTTTGTCCTTGGACAAATTTCCCAAATAATTCTAACACTGTAATGCAGTGAGATTTTAAAATGTCACAACTTAATGCCTTAGTTTAATGTGGAACACAGTAATGCACAGTTCACATAAAAGTGACCTTATTCTGATGTGGCACACGTTTTGTAATATGTGCAAGAGATTCAAAAAAACTTTTAACAAGATTTGGATTCCATGAGTTCTGTGTTCTGATTTATGTAATATTCTATTGAAATATTCTAGTATTTTCTGGTTTATTCTGAATTGTGCTTGAGCAGCTGCTAAAAAAGTTATTGTGACATCTACATCAGCTTTCTTTAGCATCTTGCTGTGCATAATAAGGTAAACTGTAATTATGTGTCATGACAGTGTATAAAAAGTTACCTTAATTCTAAACCTCACCAACCACTGTTCCCATTAAGAAACTTATTGACATTTTAAGTTTTCCAAGTATTTTAAAACTATTTGCACTTATTTTCAGCACTATTCCAGTTACCTGGATAAAAATATTTTGTAACAAATTGATTTTACCACTACAAAGAGACATTAAATTTCACGGGGCACCTAAAGAAAACCATTTTATTCCTTAGGCACATCAACAGTCTAGTTCACCTGCAGTCTGTACAGTCAATTACAGCACTAGCACTGTACAGCTCTATAAACAATATGCAATATTATCAACTGCCAGAGTTGTACCGAAAGCTTATTGAGCTGTCGGTTTTGAGTCCTGCACGTCGTTGATTGATTTTCCGTCACAGGAAGGAAGTAAATCACATTTAGCTGGCACCAAGCGTTGCTCTCTGTACCCTTCTTGCTTAAACAAGATAAGTAATCAATGCTAAAATTCTGTTTATGCAGAGGCAAAGGTAAAATATACCACTTATATTAAGGAAATGTCATAACCAACAGAAATGTGGACTACAAGGAACACATGGATATACCATCATGTAAAAGTTACATTAGGTTGTTTGTAAGGGAAACAGCTGCACATGTGCATAATCACACAGAAAGCAATACATAATTTGTCATTATATGTGTTATAGCAATCTCTACAGAAATGCACAGAGGATGCACAGTCGTGCAGCTCATCGCTCTGTGGGAGGTTCAAATGTTCTCCTCGTGTTCATGAGGGTTTCCCCAAGTGCTCTGGTTTCAATCTTATAATCACTTATATAGGCAGTTTAAATGGAGAAAAGTCCTGACTCTGCTGTTGGGTAATACTGTAATGTATTACACTATGGAAAAGAGAAGGAAAAACAGAGTTGTCTTAGGAGGTTAGAAAGAATGTAATAGTCAAGCATGAACAACAAAATGGCTTCAACACCATCTCCAAAGAGACTGATGTTCCTGTGACCACTGTTGCCAATATTATCAAGCAGTTTAAAGCTCTTGAGACTGTAGCCAACATCCCTGGATAAGACTGTAAGAGGAAAACTGACCCAAGGTGGAAGAGAAAGATTGTTCAAATGATAGAGAAAGAACCAAGGAAAACATCAGAATAGATCCAAGCTGACCTTCAAACTCAAGGTGCAATAGTTTCAAGTCGCACCATCCGTCGCTGTCTGAATGAAAATGGGCTTCATGCTAAATGACCCAGGAAGACCCAGAAAACCAAAGAAAACCAGCTGGAGTTTGCCAAAATGCATGTTGACAAACCACTGTCCTTCTGGGAGAATGTTCTTCACACAAACAAAACAAAATTAGAGCTTTTTTATAAA
Source organism: Arapaima gigas (assembly GCA_900497675.1). Taxonomy (NCBI): domain Eukaryota; kingdom Metazoa; phylum Chordata; class Actinopteri; order Osteoglossiformes; family Osteoglossidae; genus Arapaima; species Arapaima gigas. The sequence goes on along the minus strand of UFQX01000023.1, from coordinate 579,669 downwards.
CCACACCAGCTCTATGTTGGCAGAGAACAAAATAAAGATTTCAAAGAAAAGAATACCATCCCTATTGTGAAACATGGAGGAGACTCAGTGAGTTTTTGGGTTGCTTCTCTGGCTCTGATGCTGCCTTGAATCTGGGCAGTATGATGAAATCAGAGGACTATGAAGCCGTTGTGGAACATAAAGACCACTGTCAGAAACCTGTGTCTCAGTCACAGGTCATAGGTCCTCCAGCTGGACAATGACATGAAATATACCTCAAAAACCACCCAGAATGGAGGAGAAGAAAACACTGGACTGTTCTAAAGTGGCCAGTTATGAGTCCTGATCTGAATGCCACACAACATCTGTGGAAAGAGTTGAAACTCACAGTTTGAGATCTAAAAGAACTGGAGCAGTTTGCTTAACAAGAATGGGCCAAACTACCAGTGGAGATATGCAGAAAGCTTGTTCAGAGCTACAGAAAGCACATAATTGCAGTTATTGTCTCCAAAAGCTGTGCTAAAAAGTATTAGGTGTCCCAAAATTTGTCCATGTCATTTTCATTAGTTTTATTATATAAAATAATCTGCTGTAAATATGAAATAAATAATATGATAAAAATAATATGTCTTAAATAAAAAGCCAAGCTTCTGTTCTATTAAATGTGAAATACAGAATGGTGGGCACCAAATACTTTTGACTTTTGCTCGTTTCAACTTATGTCAGTGAAAATTGAGAGTTTCTTTTTTTTTGAAAAATATATACTAAGCACCATAAGCACCATAAGACTTGCTAAAATCTATTTAAAGAAATTCACATCTTTGTTTTTTACAAATCGCTACTTGCCCATGAACAAAACAAAAGCAATTAGATTCACCATATTCAAAACTTACAAAATTGGTGCTTGCTTGTGGAAAAAACATATGAATGTATTCATTTAGCAGATGCTTTCCACTCAAGACATACAACTCTGATTAAACAAAAGTGCATTTCACAACAGATGAAGTGCTTTCAATACAGACAGCTGACTATCAAAGGATACTTTGTCTGACATCACCATTTTTCCTGGAGCGTATTCTTAATGCAGAAGACAATGTTTTACACTTAAATATGTAATTGTTAATGCCTCAGTGATATAGAGAGGAATGCAGATGTGCTGTTAGGCCTTGTGATGCCATGGCTAACACCAGCTCAGGGAATACCAGCAGACTGCGCTCAGCAGCACTCTCCAGTTAGGAGAATCCTTCTGGGACCAACCTGTCTGTAGCTCTAATGCCCTTCTGATAATCACTTCTCTTGGCACGACAACTGAGAAATCCTGTTACGGTTAGTGTTGTTGTGATACAGGTGCCAGGTCCTGGCCCTCTTTCACTGTGTGATCCAATTTCTCTGCAAAACAGTGCACATTGGGAAACACTGGGGTGAAAAAGGAAAAAGAAAAAAAATGTACAGGTCAGGAAATACATTTTTGCAAAGGTAAGCAACCCTAATCTGCCATTAAATCCTCAATTAAAAACAAAAAAGCAACCACGCTCGATTCACACCGTATACAATTATCGATGACATGCCCAAACTCAGCGCAGTAGCTTGGTCAGGCACCAAATAAGAACGTGTTCCAGTGCCACAGTGGCGCGTGAGTCTAATTTGGCAGCTATGTTCACCGTTTGCCGAGACACAGGCAAATGGATGACAAGGGGTCCGCCTTGCAGCAACAACAGCACTGGAGAACTGGGCTGAGGCAGCACTTAGCGCGCAGCAAACCGGAGCCGAGCCGGTAATCACATGGAGCAAGCTGGAGACTGCTGTCGCCAGAGAGCCCTCCCCCACACGGCTGGCCAGACATCAGGCCGTCGCGGTGAGACTTGCGCATCTATGTGCAGCAGCCCAGTGGACTGACGATTAGGAAGCCACAATCAATGCAAAGGGTGTGTTTTGGACATGGGGGAACATGGGACCTCCCAACACAGTCCTGGGCATATCCTGGATAACAGAAAACAGCCCTTTGATAATAAATTTACACCCCACAGAGATAAAAACTATATCGTTGCTCCAAAATTCTTCCTCTTGTTCTAAACCTGAGCAAAGAATTTAACCTGAATTGACATAGTAATAAATTAGACACACATACAAAAAAATCCTGGAAAAAACTTTACTTGCATTCATATTGGTCCACACACCTAGAACCACCAACTAAAGAGTTACTGAAACGGTTGAACTGTATGTTGGGTTTACTATATTGTTTTTGGAAAATAAACAGTACAGTAAGATATGACATTAAAAGTATGTATGTATGCCTACTTGTGTGAGTACATTACACACAAACATAATTGTGTGATGTAAGATGGCATGCACACACACCTGAAGTAGTCACTTCTGCTTTGCTTTCATTATTTTCATGTTTGAAAAAGTTTATGAAAAACTTTTATGAAGACACTGTTCACTCTCCCTTCATCTTAACTGAGATATGACTCAGAGAACTTGCCAATATTTATAGCCAATGAAAATACTACCACTAACAGAATACCATGAGCAGTTGTTTTGAGGAAATCTGAAGTGAAGTGCAACCCTTACACTATTAATTCCTAAAACAGATGAATCCAATCTAAACTGCAGGAACCTCAAAATAAGCCAAACATTTTATTTGGTTTTTAAAGTCATCAAACGCAGCGCATGTTATTGCAAACATTTTGTATTTTGACAATAAGTCTCATTAGGAGAGGACTCTAGCTACACTAGTCGAGGAGAAAATTGTTTATAAATTATATGTAATTTCTCCAAATTTACCTACAAACATGCAGAATATCTGTCTTTGTCAGCCTACAAAAAGTTAAAACCATTAAGTTTAAAAAGCAATCACGTTCCTACTTTGCTACAGCCTATTTTACAATAGAAGCAACTAGAATAGCTTTTCAAATAACCCTGCATTTGCCATTTGTTTCTGGATTTATTAGATGTTCTTGTAACCTTCAGAACCAATTATTTTGGATAAATTCATAAAATTCATTTAAATAAAAAGTATTCCCTGCAAAAACCTGTTCTTTTGACCACAGATCTTATCTAAAACCTTCACTGAAAATGTCATTTCTTTAATATACTAACACAAAGGTTCAGGAGTGATATTTATTACTTCTGTGTACAGTATAAAAACGACAAATAAACCATTATAAAGGTAAGACTTGTCAAAGACAAAAATAAAGAAAAAAAAATGCCACCTGTTTTCGTTCACTAAAGCCCCATACAGAGCATGTGGACCCATCTGCAACATCTCACAATGTCCTACAAATTTGGGTTTAGGGGTCAGATTAATGGGTCAAAGAAGCAATTTTTTAAGGCATATCAGGAAATGGAATATGATTTTAAGGATGTGCAATGGTTTTTAGGTTATCGTGGTGATACAATGTAAATGGACTTATTACCTTTTTATTTTTTTAAAAAACATGTCTTCAAAATTCAAGATTAATTAGATCAGACTAACGCTATATTGACAATCTGTTTACCTACATTAAATTAATTGCGAAACACTGCACTGTAATGTAACTGTAATGTAATTGCTATTCAGTAATGCATTTATTTATACTGTTTAAACCCCCCTTTTCTCCCCTAGATTTTACAAAAATCCAATACTGTGTCAGACGTCTCCAGTTCTGCATTAGACTGTCCGTAACACCGCACCTTAAATTCCAGGAAGCGGAGGGCAGCTGGCATGTGCTTTTCCAATTCACACTCCTGCCAACTTGTATTTTCTCCCCACACCAGGAGACCAGCGCCTCTTGGTGCTGGCAACCAGCAACCCACAGGCACCTGAGGTCTGAAGGTGCCTCTTCAACAGTAACTAGTCAGCATGGCCAATGAGCTCTGCCTCCCATGAGAGAAGGCTGCAAATTGTGTCCCAAAGGTTGGTGGAACACAGAGGTAATCATCATGAACAGGCTCAGCGTACATTTATCTCTATTTTTCCAGTGATGCAAAACACAACACTTAGAGGACAGAAGTCAACATGAAACCTCAGATGAGGGTATTTTGTAACTATACCCATCAAGGGACCTTTCCTGCCTTACCCACAGTAAACCTTGCTGTTTCTCCCAAATAAAGAACTAACTGATTGTTATACAACAAAGATCAATGTGGCACTTGCATGCATCCATAATCAGAAGCCACTTATCCACTGCAGGGTCCTGGTGGTCCAGAGCCTGGAAACTTAGTGTGCAAAGCAAAGCACACATAGAATGAGCTGCCACATTCAGTCACATAAAAAAGAAAAATATAGTTTGCACTAATATTTCATAAAACGTGCAGATGACACCAGCGGAAAAAATAACAGAAATAATCGTGCATTGTTCAGTTGGATAGGAATATGAGTCTTTAAGAAAGCCTTCTGCTTTTGATTACGTATCATGACCACTCAGAGCCCAATTGTCAGTGACTCAGTCCAAAATGACACCTTCTGGGATGTGGAGTTCAGAACAACCAGAAGGTGCTTTCAACCTCCCTCTAAGCCTCCCTCATGCTGTAAGCTCCAGGCAAGCAAGCTCAGGGGAGGTTTCTGGATCATCCTGGATTGTACACAAACCGGGATACAATTCAGTGTCTCTCTTCCTGGCGGGTACATCACCCCACCAGAATTCTCCACTGCATTCAACTACTGGCTAAAAGGGTAGCAAATTAGGCTAGTTAAGATATTCCAGTTTCAGAGAATAAAACCTCATGGAATATCCCCTCCAACCAGGGCAGTACACCTGGCATCACCTCTGGACACACTCTTTTCAAGAGATCCACAGCTGGGAGAAGCTGTAACTCAAGACTTTCCAACAAGCAATCTTTAATGTGTAGAGGGATATCTTCAGGTCAGGATATGTTTTGGGAGGGCGGGAGTTCCTTTGCTCAGACGGCTTTGGCACTATCATAGGTGGTAGCTGTAAAGCCTCTTCTGTCTGAGGAGGCAGGTGTGATGCTTTTGGAGACAGAGATGGTAGGAGCAAAAAATCTGGGTTGGGGAAGGTCAGTGCTGTGCCTCTTTCACAAGGGGCATGGGTAGCCCGTCTCCACAAAGGACGCTGGGCACCCACAGAACCCAGTGATTTTCAGACACAGCACCAGTGAAATGAGAGCAATCAGCCCACCAGCTGGTCCTTTCACTTGTACAATGCAATGTCACAGTCACCATTTCTCCTTTGCAATTTTTGCAGTTTAAAAAAAGAAAACTATACATGCTGCATGGGCTTGACAGGATTTGAAGTTACTGCAGTTAAAATCTTTCATAAACAGAAATGCAGTTTGCAAGGTTGTAAAGTATACGTCATGTCCCCAGTGCAAAATGGAAAACTATTTCCACAGTGTTACTATTTATTAGTTGTACTTATTTTGACAAGAGACACTACATAATACAAAAAAAATTAAAAGGGGCAAAAGAATGACCGATATCTTTAGGATATATTTCCCTAAAACTAAAAAATATTTTAACAACTTTATACAAAAATGATACATAGACTGCAGCATATTAAATTATATTGCAAAGGATGTCAGTTAAATATACACTTTGAGCCTGCAGTGTCATTAAAGTTACACAATTATACCTGCTTTTTATTGCTCTTGGTTATACAGTATAAAACGATGATCCCTTCCTTTTAACTTTAGATTATATATACAATAGAATGCATACATGTTTTTAAGAACTCCCAGTTCATTTTTATTCATTTAGTACCAAATATATCCTCATGGATATGCCTCTGGAATCATTCTTTTTCATTTTTTTATTATGTGTCAACATAGTATTTTTTGTAACATCAAATTCAATAAACAACTGGACAGTAAAATGGAAAACTCCAACCTAAACTAGAAAGAATCAAAAAATAGAAATTTGACAACACAGTTTTCACTACAATCCTTAAAAAGATCCTGAGTACATTCAGACCATACTCACAGCAACACTCACCAAACAATATCTGCTTTAAGGAACAAAAAACAGAATGTTCTTACTTCCTGCACTGTTCACAGTGAGTGATGACTGTCATAGAAACACCTAGTCATCATCATTGCCACACACCTCTTACGCAAGCTTAAAAAACAAGCAGTCATTAATATTTCTACAATCTGAAAAAGATCAAATATATTAAAAAAAACAAAAATACACAAGAGAACAAAATCTGACCTTTTGAGTTCTCAGTAATTAACATATAAATTGTAAATTCAGCATCAAGGACAGGATGCTGAAAATGGAAACAGAATTTCACAGGGTGTTAATATTTTATTTGTGCTATGAAAGTTGCAGCGCTACACTTGAATTTATACATTCCAGTTCAAAATGCACTAAGATGTAGCACAATACTGTCACAAGTGGGAAATCAACACAAAACCTATATTCCTGAACTTCAGTGTAAATGGAATAGATCTGTTTTTGCTTATCATTTACTAAAAGAAGACCATGTTCAGCATATCTCAAATTTATTAGCACAAGCAGTATTACTATGTTCACTGTCATTAAAATATTGACTGAGTGCATAAATCACAATCACTTGAATTAATTTTAGCATGGTTTTAACATGCAATGTGGTTTAAAGCCATCAACTGCCTTCAAGAACTAAGTTCAAAACTAATAACCCTTCAGAAGCAGAAATAATATCTTCGACACCATAAAATGGAAACTAATATCAAAAGTATCTCACCACAATAAGTACTCTAGAAAGGGTCATGGTAGATAACAGTAAGGAAAAACTTGCCTTTTTCAATATTAATAATAGCTGAAAATAAACCATAAACACCCAAGCTGATCACAGACACGTGCCAGTGTGAAATACTACAGTAGTACTACAAACAGAAGCTGAAAAAAGCTGCCTCTCTCTGTTGTGCATATGTGCATATAACTGATATGACAGATATTACACTATTATTGCTCAGGTAGCCTCATAACCACTTGACATGCCAGAAATAGTGAAATATCTCAAATCTTTTTTATCTTTTCAGTGTCACTAGATTTAAGAAAGTGTACAGTTTGCATTACACAGCATGATGAAACTGTAAGTACTTTACTGACATAGTCAGTCCCAAAACAAAAACAATGTTTCATCATTTCTAGTCCAAATGGTGTGCAAAAGCCTACCTCTCATGGGGCTGGAAGAATATCCCCCTTTTTCTTTTTTAGAATTTCTTGCAATTTGGGATGTTTTAAGACATATTTTGACATATGCTGATCAATAATTTGGTATACTTTCAGGTTTTGTTGCGTTGATTAAAGGTAAATGATGCATTTAATGACTAATAAAAGCAGCATTCTGGGTGGCATGATGGCAAGCAGACAGCACAGGTGTCTCACAGTACTTTGACAATGGGATTCGTTCTGCGCTCAGTTGGAGGAAATATATGTTGTGTTAGATTACCTAAAATATCAGAATAAAATGTATTTTATGTATAACAATGAAACAACCAACATCATTTATATTTGTAACAAAAACTATTTCTAGCTATTTCTAGCTTGTTGAATTTTGTAATTTTCTTCTGTAGCAGCTTTTATTCAAAGGCAATAAATGACACTGCTTGTCATTTTTTGTTATTTTGATACCACTTAACTTGAAATTATAAGATGTGCATAGATGTTGTTTTGATAAACACATTTTCTGGCACCTGTTATAAAATGAAGTTGACTACAAAGTAAAGCTCCATTAAACTGGCTAATCAAAGGCAGAGGAATTCCTCAGGAAAAAACTTTAATACTGCAAAAAAATTTTGTTTCCTATACAAAAGATTTAAGAGAAATTTTTACACACTAATATTAACAGTATAGATTAAGGACTATTTAATGCTCCCGTTAAAAAAGAGAAAACGTGGAACCATTATACTATTAATATTATTTTGCACATACCAAAGGTAAAAATACAATGCCCTATTACAGGAAATTAAGTGATAAATATATGTAAATTAACCACAGGCGATACTGTGGATGACCTAAATAATTCTGATTACTGTTCTGTCGCATGCACTTCAGTCTGGGGAAAAAAGGAAAAAAATAATAAAATAACACACCCAAGTTCTTTTAATGCTATTAATCAGTGGGCCAGAAATAGCCCCTTCAGAAGCAAGGATGGAAATGCATCTTTCACCAAGCTATAAAACTAAAAAGATCCACAAATAAATATGAGAGCATTTTTGTAACCCAGCGCAGAGTAATAAATAACCCACTACCAATCTAAAATGAATGCAATTTGTCATTTTATGGTTTTATTTTCAAAGACTGTAGCAGCAGATGCAACACCTAACGTTTTGGCTTTACTGTGAAACTGAGCACAGCAGTGGTTGCTTTGTGTACATTTGCACACGTACATCTTCATAAATGCATGAACGAATGTGTTCACTTCAGTCAGGTATGAACGCACTGAGCTCAAGCAGCATTCATCTTTTCTTCTCAAATCTTGTGATATTAGCAGAGGTAGAGAGACTTCTCCACGAGCGGGATCAATAATCAGCCTGTCAGTTCTTTGCTGGAGATGGCTCGTGAAGATAGGCTGCAGAAAATAACATCCATCTGCAGAGGGGACAGTGACTTGGGGGTTTTTCTTGACAGATGACAGAGGAACACAGCGCAGGATATTGAATGCTTACGATTAATGTGGATGTTTTGCTTGTAGTGGGGGAAAAGCTCAAAGCAAAATCCGTTTTTTTCTGTGCAATTATCAAATCAGAAATCTGTATAAGCGACAATACAGAGTTAATCTACGTAAAACAGTGCTATTAAACTTACACTAACAGACCGTGGAATATGCAAAATTAATCTGAAAGCAAATGCATTAAAGTGGTTCTGTACCTTGAAAAATTTTATGTGACACTGTACACGTGGTAAGACAGGATAACAAGCCCACATCCAAACAGGTGCATATGGCCAAACAAAGCTGTCACATTTTATGGTTGTTTTAATTAGTATGTGCATTGTAAATCTACATAAATTAACAAAGTATTTATAAAATATTTGAGTACTTGAGTGTGAGAATTCCCTTTTAAAAAAATCAGTTAACTCTGCAGAAAAGCAAACTAAATTCCTTTAAAAAAAGAACTAAACATTTCAGACTGCATTGTCTTTACAAACTTTAGAAGTATTAAATTCAGAGGCTCAATTAACAGCAGATGGCCAAAAGGGGTTCACTAATAATGTTACACTTTCGATCTCCAGACAAGTATTTGCAGCAGTTTGCACCAGCACCAGCCTGTACAGTGACAGCTAAAGGAAGAACATGAATGCAGTGTGAGAGCAAATCCAGGGAGAACAGGGCCTCAGAGCTTACCTTGGCAGTAGGTGTGCTGGATCCAGAGCCCAGGCGTTTGCAGGCCAGCTCATTGCTGCTGGTGGTCACGGCGACTGTAACTGGGGTAGGGAGCAGAGAGGGTATGACAGGGAGAGGGAGGAGACCAGGTCGGTTGTTGCTGCTGGGGGGCCCACCAGTCCCACTGCAGCTGTTTGTTGTGTTGCAGGTGCTGCTGAGGCCATTGAGGCCTCCACAGCGGTCCCTCCGGTCCCATGCACCTCGGTAGTCTCTCTCAAACCGGTTGTGGTGTCGAGACATCTCCAAAGAGTACTCTCTTTCTCAAAGAGATATCGGGTCAGCCTGGGTTGGGGGGAGGAAAGGTAAAAATGAGCACGTGTAGTACTGTAACTGGCTACCAGCAAATAATTCACAGCAATTCTGAATTTGCCAAATGCAAATTAACCACAATAACCTTAAATACCATAATGATTGGTACTCATTTTATATAATTCCGTTTTTACAGCATCTGAATGCCATAGGCCTTGAGCCATCAACAATGGTAAATATGTTCCAATTTGTTTTTGGAATGTTGCATAGAAATTTAATTTGTACATTCTTTTTACTGCCTTTTTAAACAAGCAATAGTATTGGCAATAGTGAGAACAAGATGAAGTGAGAGAGCTCCAGCCACAAGCGCTTCTTGTTTCCAGAATGCATTTTTGTATGTCGTTTTGTGCTGTGTGCTATTTACACATATCCTGTAAAACATCCTAAGTGAAAAACCACTATATAAACACAAATATGCATATAATACTAGAAATTAAATCTGAGTTAGGAGTTTTGATTTGGATTTCTGGTGCATTTAATGATAACTGACAGCGTTAATAAGTTTCCCTTCTTTGCATTCAAATATAGCTCAGGGTTTTCAACCAGCGCAACAAAGGGATGCCCTCAAAGGGGACAGCACAAAAGAGCAGTGTTGACACTGTCATCTGAAAAGCAAATTCCTTCACAGAAGGAGGAGAACTTAGCTGTTATCAGGGAGTCTAGGGCACTGCGATGTGGTCCAACTGAATGCAGCTCACCATAGCCAATGCTTCTAAAAATATTTTTGTAAAATTCTACTACAAACTGAACATTTTGCAAACAATAAGCAAGACAAGGGCATATAAACATTATTATTGAATAATTAATGTATTACATCAGGGGGAAAAACAATTCTAAAAATGACATATTGAAAGTTTTAAGATCTTACAAATGGTTGTCCCCTTCATCCTAAGTGGAAACTACATTGAAGGATATTGTACCAGAAATGAATGATTCAACATTTTTTTTCCTCTGAGGATAGAAGACATATTTATTCACAGTGAAGGTGACAACTGGCATTAATGCTGCAGATGCACTTCAACATCTTTACATGTGGGTGGCTGGGAAAACCACTAAGACCTAATGGTAAAAGAGGCCTCCTGATGTGGACATGAGATCATAATTAGTGCTCTCATGTGTCTAAACTAGACCAGTTTGGAGTGGAACACTGGAGGGGAATCAGCCTCCAGGTGAAGCGCCAGCACTGTGATTAAAGTAGCAGAACCCCCTGTCCAACACGGCTGGGGTATGAGCCAGTCACCACTCGCACCTCACACCAGCAGCTGTCATCCTCAGAGGAGGCCTGTTAGCAAATATATTGGAGGATGACACAGATAGATGCACAGAAAGACAAAGACAAACAGATGGATAGGGAGGGAGAGACTGCTTCACACAACGGCTCTACAGTTGGTGCATTTTCTGACGGTGAGAGACAGAAGGGTACTAATATGAACCCTTTTTTCCAGTATTGCTGTTTCAGTAGGTTATGTCACAGTCAAGCTTTGTCAGGACTTTCTGTCAAAATTCATTGTTACATATTTTCATTGGCAGAGCCAAACAAAGAAAGCAGACTTTGGTTTCTTTTCAATCAGAACAAAACAATCAGTCTAAGTATAAGGAAAATAAACTGGCAATAACTCAGTCTATATGTGGAAATTTACGCAACTAAAGGCACAAAAAGCTCTACCAGCAGTGCTGACCACCTGAAGATGGGCAGTATGGCTAACGGCTACTTCACACCTCGGAGCTAATCAGATAGCAGCCAGCTGAAAGAACGTTCATTATTCAGACTCCTCCAGACCATGCCTCGTGGCTTTTCGCCATGCAGTTATTGAGCTGTGAGCAGTGCTTGGGTGTTTGTCTGTGTCTGTGCATTCAAGTGTGGCATCCACCAGGAAGGATATGCCAGTTCTTTGAAATTCCTCCAAAACACCCCAATAAAATTTGCCTCCGTTTTCCACCTGATATTACAATGTTTGTGGAGAGCCGCCAAGGCTGCATGTATAGGGGAGGAGAATCATTGATCAACACAAAACAGACACAATCATAAGAAATGCTGGAGACTTAAAAAAAAAAAAAAAAGTCGTTTCATTATTTCATATTCCATGATTTTAGCAAAGTAATAATAAAACAGCCTTGTTGTCAATTATTTTAGGAATGCTTAAACTTCAGTTGAACTATCATTACACTGTAATTTTATAGAAAATAACCTACCTGCTCTGGCCTGGTCTATACAAGGGATACTACAAAGAGTACAGCGAGGTAAAACGGGAAGGAAACATTAGCTAGCTAAACATATTTTAAAGGTGAATTGGACACATGGACAACACCATTTTCTAAAATTTTTATTTACGCAAGAAATCTGGTGTACAGTATTACTTTTATTCATATGCAAAAGACACATACTTCGTTCATTACAATATAGTTTATAAGTTATAAGAAATAAATCCAGTGGAACAATCCTTTGTGAAACCTTTAGAAGAAGCAATTTTCTGGTTCCTACTCTCACCACAAATGCCACTGATAGTTCACTGTAACTGTTCAGTATGCTTTCCAGTAATTACTGTGGCTGCCTTCATTTGAGAGGTCAACAAGGGCAAATATATATGCATAAAAGAATAAGAAAATGTAACAATTTGATGACAAACATTTAGGACTCCACATAGACATTTAGTTAGAAATTAAATAATGTAAATACATTTTAGATAAGAAGAAATAGACTACAGTATAGGACATTGGGAAGACAGCAATGTTGATGAACACTGTAGCTCTGAAATCCTTGATCAGTCATACAGTATGTCTGAAAGTGCCAGACTGAGGGTGTGAAGTTTATTTTTAGACTCCATTCTAAAGGCCAGCCAAGGAAGAAATAATTGATGCATCACAAAGGCATATGATGCACTATAGTTAACAAGTACATTTACTTGGGCAAAAAATTGGGAATGAAAGTCTGCTTCTGACTACAGGCTATTATAAGAATGCATCAACAAGAAAAACAAAGTAGCAAAGTTGGAAAGCATTCATCTTCAACATGAAGATGATAGTGTTGCTCTGTAATGAATCTGCAACTCATGAAAATCCACAATCTAAGATTTAATCTGAACACTTTGTCAGAATTAGCTTTTGCTGAAGTTCAAAGAGTTCATGGACATTAATGCCTCACATATAATGGTTATAAAAGGATTGCAATGCGCAGACAAACCAGGAGAGATACAGTACTGTTCACCAGAAATTCCAGTCAGCATGGTAGCCAGCATCCTTTTTTTTACTAGCACCTATTATTAGCTACAATTATTTATTTATCTAGCAAGCTGGTGTCTTTTGCCAAAGTGACATACAACGTTAAGCTACTTGCAATAACTTATATATAGACAAGCAATTTTTCCTACAGCAATTAAGGGGAAGTACCTTGTTCAAGGGTACTGCAGCAGGAGTTGTGATTCATACCTGGGTCCCTTGAGTTAAAGGCAGTACTTTATGTAGTTTTTTCCTTTGAGTTGAACCACTATGATCCCCAAAAATTAAATAAAAAAATATACATTGTTGGAAGAAATTTAAAAATAATAATCAAAAACCAAATACAAACTGAAATGTAGGCTACATATGCATTTTCTGTTAAAAAAATTGGAATTTTTTTGTAAATCCAAAAACAGAAAGCAGTCATTTATTTTGTCTCAATTAATTCAATGTACTGTAACCCAAAGCATGAAGTTTCAACATGTGCTGAAGAGCTACTATAATATGTGCGTATTGATGGAGTACTGATGGATGCTAATGGATTTAAACATAATGTCGAAAACAAACATCTAAACAAAGCAAACGTGACTGATTAAGTTAAGCCGTGCAGTATTGATTCCACTAACCTACGGTGTGATCTGTCAAATCTAAATCATCAAAATGTCACCAATCACGAAAGACTTCACCACTTTAGAACAATTCACAGCTGAATGCAAACCAATGGGTTTGGCAATTTATTTTCAGATTCATGGCTACATTTTAAAGATTCTTTACTCCAGTATTTTAATGGCATTTCATATTCACATTCAAATTGCAGTGCACAAAATTCTTGGCTGATCATGTTTCTGCGATATGGGTTAAAGGGGAAAAAAACTGGTTGGGCTGCCAAAAACTGTCCTACTTGGCTGTTGCTCCACAGCCTCTTCAAAAAAGATACCCATCACATTTATATAAAAGCAAGTTTTGAATTCAAAAAACTTCCTAATAGCACATGCGTAATAGTGTCCCTATATCGCAGCTGTTGTCCTTTCACTGCTCTGTTCAGACAAAACAGCCATTCTGCTCAAACATTTTGCAGGTCATTTACTGTGCTGGACTGAAAGCGCTTACAAAATGTTGTTCACTAAGCTTATGTTTTCTTTCCAGAATCCAAGCACTGACAAAGAGCAACCAGTACAGTTTTATTGTTTGAAATCAGCCTGAACACAAAGCTTCTATCTTTTTCTCTCAACCATAAGCCAAAATGTTGGGGATTTGGCTCCACAGCTTACAGTACAATTTGTCAGAATGACCTCTAACCATATATACCTTTCTAACAGTTAATATTGAATATCAATATATGAAGTTGTACAAGCCAGAATCTTCTTAAAATACCTCTGCACAGAAATTCTCTATCAGAGACAAAGTTTTTTCCTTAGCCACAACAAAGGCACAAGATACTCCTCTTAAGGATACGATCAATATATTACATTAATGCACACATTCCGGAAAAATCTCAACCAACACTTGAGGTGAGGGTTGTGGTACAGTTAATGGAGCCTAACACTTTTCTATTTTTAAAGTGGTATAGATTAGAGCACATAATTGGATGCTGAGGTGTAAACACAAGCCTGTCACAATAAACAGTTTATCATTAGAAGTTGTTCACAGTTTAGCTTACTTAGATGTTCCATTAATCATCTTACAGTATTAGTTTGAACACTTGCTTGGCAGCAATTCACAGGATAACCCTCCTCATAAACCCCACTTGGCATGGTTGGAATCGTACAAAGTCAGCAACCCAACCATGCCGTTCAACCCCCCACAACCCCCTACAAAGGAATCAGGGCAAAGCAGAGCCCCGTTACTCATAAAAGTAACACAGTTATATTCATGGTTAAATATCTATCATTGTAATATGACTGCCTTCATTTGAATAGAGCAGAGAACAGAAAGTGCAGGTTGCCAAAGAGATTTTGCTAACTGGGTGACTGTAGAAAAGAGTAGCCATTGAAATGTAAAGAGAGGAAGAGGCGGAGGATGGCTGCACAGAACAGAGGAGCCCTAGCTAGTGTCACAAAGCCAGAAAGAAGTAGGCGGGGGGGAGGGGGGTAGGCACCGGTCAAAGCGGGGGGGGGGAGCACTCCGCTTTCAATGCATACGTCACAACATACTGGCATTTTTCACCTTTAGTTCACTGCAATGAAATGGTTCCAGGTTTTTACCTGGTACTGTAAATTTAACCCACTGGCCATAAAATCAATCGCTAATTTATAATGCTAATTTGTGCTTAAGCAATAGTGGCACAAAGCAATAATATGTATAGCACAGAACTTTTTTTAAGTACTTGTCTAACTGTTAATACACTTCGTTAAACATGTCAATGCATACTTTTGTTAAAAGGTATGAATAAAGCTCTATGTACAAAGTTGAACATACTGTAAAATATTAGAATTGCTTTACTTAGATCTGGAAAAACAAATGCTACATCTTTGTCAAACTGTGTAATTTCTATTGTTAATAAGGGCCTTAGAAGAGTGGAATGGAATACTCCAAGCATGTGGCAAGGAATGTAGAAAAGGACTAATCATTTAATACAAGCTGCTGCAGTATGACTTGTGTAATAGGTCTGATGTTTTTGCTGCATCCATCTTTGTGCTGTATGAGAGACAGGAATTTGAGCACTTAGGGGGTGCTGGCCGAAGCAGGAGGAGGAGCGTCCTGATGAAACTGGCAGGCGTTACAGCCCATGCCCATCCGGTGAAGCTTGAACTGTCCAGTCTTATGTGCACCCAATGTATCAGAGCAGCACTGACCTGTCCTTGTCAGAAAAGAACTGTATTATTAGACTTGTGTGAAAATCTACTGCGGTAAAAACAGTTTTTCTGTCTTTGCCCCACATCGATTTGTTGGAGATTGAGGTGGGTGGGGGGGTTGGGGTGAAGAACACATTTTCACATACATTTTCCAAGGTATCAAAAGCCTAAAACATGTAGGAGTGGCTCTCCTAGCTAGTTTTTTCCACATGCACTGAGAAGTAGTGATGGTGTCCTTATTGCTCCTCAGAGAAAAGTGAATCACTGCATCCCATGTTCTCAATTTATTATCAGGACTCAATTTCTAGTAGAGTTCTCCTCCAACCACTTCATCTACTTTTTTTACAGTCTTTAGTGTATGTCATACACAAAAGTCTACAAAAAGGTTTCAAATGCATTGACAAGTTTTTGTTCAGCTGTGCCCCCAGTCTAGTAATAAAAATGATGATCAGCTTATCTTTAAAAGAGATTAGCTGAGTTATTCAGTGCTGCCCAGGCCAGAGTAGCAGTGGAAAGGTGAAAAGGTAAAAAAAAAAAGGTAATAATACATTATATAATTACCAAACTGTTTTACAATTAGAGGTTTATTTAGTGCATAACTATTATTAGTGGTAATATTTTTAGTACAGAGTGACATGTGTAGGTCATAGTCACATGCAAAGGCAAAAAAATTTCTATATATATATATATATATATATATATATATATATATAAAATCACCTTTATTACTTTACTATCCTTACATCAATAATGTATGCAGCACTGTGTGTAGCATATAATTTTCATAACCTTTTCATTTGCTCACATATAATAGCTACTTACACACACATATATATATTTATATATATATATATATATATATATATATATATATACACACACATACACACACAAACTTTATATAACAGCTTTACTTTAAAAACCTTTAAGTTTACATAATTTTAAATTAATTTGACATTTACTAATTTTGACCGCTAGCCTTTACATGATGTGAATGATTCCAAATATTTCAAAATTTTATGTACACTCCAAAGAATATATACTGTACAAACAGAAAACAAAACACAAGGTAAAGATAATGGAAATCTCACAATTAGGCAACCATTTCCAGTTAATTACAACCCAACTTACATTTTTATGAAATTTTACATTTTAGTTCATTAAAATTTCTGAAGTACTGCAGTCAATAAAAAAATCCCAGTATGCAAAGTAAAGTTCAATTAATTCAAAATGGCTGAACTGTAGCAACAATAGCTACTTATACCAAGCAGTTAGATTTATACAAAATTTCAATGCTACTGGAGAAAAACTACTAGCTAGTTTGACTGAACTGAGCAGATTTCCACAATATAAGTCTGTTTTTGAAAAGCACAAAAGAGATGTAATCTAGCAGTCATACAAATGGAGTTGCAGATAACACTGTTGCATCAGGTAGGAATTAGCTGCAATTATTTATTTCCCTGTGCTGTTCTTACAATACCATATTACAATGTTTCTGTTCTGCACACTGCATTGAATGAAATCAAATGTCATTCATAACCTACATTATTACTTTGACATTTTAATATTGTACTATTGAATAAAAAAAACACTTTGAGTAGTTTACCAAATCTTTCTGATGGAAAATTAACAAAATCACCAAAGAACTACTCATTAGAAGGTCAAATATGAACAGATTTTTATTTTATATAACGCTTCTATAATTTGGCCACAGTTTTCCAGCTATACTCTTACCAACATACATTACATTAAAACAAACATTAATGAAGCATTCAGTGACTAGAACTTTTAGCAGATACTGTTGTCAAAGCAGCAAAATATTTTCAAAGATAAATAAATACTGGCTTGGAAAAACAAAAATATCATTACTGAGATAGAGTACTTGCTTTAGATATTTGTACTGGGAGAGGCACTTGGTTATTTCATCAGGGGCAACAGCTGCTGTTGCCATGTATTTGGAAAGTTCCTGGTTAGAAACCCACTTCTGCCTGAAACACAATTGATCAATGTACTTTTATCCCTTAAGATACAAGTATTTGACTTTCAAGTTTTTACGTATGAGTGACATAATTTAATACCCTTTACTGAGTCAGGACTAAATATGAAGCTGATTTTTTGCCTTTATGAGTAACAAGAGCCAAGGATGGGGGAATTTTCAAAGTTCATATCTCAATATACCTACACATCTGTCTTACAAGATATCACCTTATGAGCAAATTTTCAGAAATGCATCACACTTGTACGTAGGAAGATAATCATACTTATAATTATACTACTCTAAATTACTACAGTAAGATTACAGGGTGTATAAAATCATTGAAGTTCATTACCTAGCATAGCATGTCACCTTGAACAAGTGTGCCAGATAAAAAGGTTGATGATGATAATGATGATGATAATGATAATAATAATAATAATAATAATAATAAAAATACTACTACTACTACTACTACTACTACTACTACTACTACTAATAATAATAATAATAATAATACAAATACAAAATGTCCGTGGCTCCAACAGACTTGCTTTTAAGGAATAATATACTAATATAATATGTACTGAGGGTTTTTCCAACAGTAAAAACAAAGCAGTAAAGTTTTGAAAGTAAAAATATATTGGAAACTTAATTTGTGTACAGACCCAAATTATCTTTAACGCTAAAATTTATTTGGGAAGTGCCTTGTGGTGCCTGAGAATGCCAGAAAACTGAAAATGGGTCAGCTTCATAAAGATGAGCAGTCAAAGTGCCATTTGACAAAAAGTGCCAAAGTGACAAAACTGCAAAAGAATTCTTTCAGAAGCCAACTGTAAAGACGGGTATTGCCCCTGTTTGGTCATCATTTAACAACACCTGGTCAACACAAGAATAAGCAAAGTGTTAGGCAGGTCTGGTTTTCAGTATGCCTTGCCCTGAATATGAAATCAGTGCAATTAGCATTCAGATACCCTTTGTAGCATGGTGGAGTACTATCCTTTGACTCGATCAAAATAAGCAGAATGTGACCTGCAGGAACAATGATGGGTCAACATTTTAACAGGTTGGCAGAGCAAAGACAAGAATAAATTCCACTGACAAGCTCAGTACATTGCAACAAAAATAGTAAATCCTAAACCAGGATATGTCCTGCAGATACTGATGTATAAATAACAGTCAATGACTGAATTACACATAACTGAAGGATTTATTTACAGTGGTAATTTCAATAAGCAGCACATGGTTACATGGTTTACTGAGTACAGAAGTTTGACTCCCCGCCCCAAGAGGGACCTTTTTTCACAAGTACTTCCATGTCTTTATTGATTCATTTTTCATGAAAGACTGAGGGTAAAAATAACAAACAAACAAACAAACAAACAAACAAACAAACAAAACAATTCATGTATTAGTCAATTTTAAAAATATTACAAAAATAATATATTTGATCCCATTATTAAGAACTCCTAGCTGCAGTTATGGTCCTGAAGATCTTCATTAATATTGTAAAACAAATGAAGCAATTTTTCTGAAAGGGTATAACAGTTCTTTGTAACAGGACAAATAATCTATGAAAGGGCAGTTCACATAATAATGCCAAGTTAGTTTTTAGTTCCAGAGTCACTGTCTCAGAGTTTAGTTTTTGCTTTTAAGGCTTGGAATTCTTTCTATAATTTTATTGTAATATGTCACTATAATTATAATTTTATTAATAAAACAATCAAAATCTATATTACAATGATGTAAAATTTAGTTAAGTAAAAGTTAACAATCAAATTCACTAGTCAAACAACAAAAAACATTTTTTGTAGAACATGTTATAACTAATGACAGAGAGCGAAAGAAAGAAAACACAAAATGATTCAATATCAAGTTTCTGAGCTAATTTATCACCCCATTTAAAGCCAATTTCATCAAGAAATACTGAAAATTACTTCTTTATGGTCCGTTTGGCTACAAACTAGATGTATGAAGTGTGAGGTAATGTTTTCTTTTCTCAGCAATAGCAGGGATTTATTTCTCATGTTGCCAGTTCCACTGAGCACAGTTCAAAACAGTCCACTAGTAACTACTGTCAATGTCCAAATACAGACCTCAGGGGATCCAGACTCTCCCCCATGCAGATCTTTATATCATTACTGGTCTCTTACATCACAAACAAACTTAACCTGGAATTTCATCATTATTATCATTATCATTATTATTATTATTATTATTATTGTTATTAACTAATATTATTTTATTGCAATGAATATTAATATTATTGGAGTATTATTGCTACTACTACTACCACCACCACCACCACCACCACCACCAACTACCTGCTCTGTGTGGTTGATGTGAAATACAAATTATATATGCATAAAAAAAGATGTTTAAACTACAGTACTTGAATCATAGAGTTGCTTATCCATGTTGAAAGGCATGACCAACTTTTCAGGTCTTGGGTACAATACAGACCAGGCTGCATTATTGCAGAAGGCACTTTCTTGATTTCCCCCCCCCCCCAGATTCTTGCTCAGAACTATTCATGCTGAAAACCACAAAAAGCTACTCTTACACACAATTAGCATTTATTGCTTGTCTGTCAATGTAAGAGTTTATAAAGCACAGCTGAATGCAAGAAGGAGGCAACACTAAACAAAAAGTGACAAATCCTGGCACAAAGAGCAAGCTCTGAAAAAGCATTGTACAGAAGGGCAGTAAATGTAGGTGTGTATCAATAGCAGTAGCAGGCCAGGGACGCCGCTTCGTCTGCTACAGAGCTCAGTGAAGGAACATATTCAAAGAGAGATTGTAGGCTCTTGAGATTGTAAATTCTGCCAATTTCCTTCATATAGTATTAATTAATGTATTAATAAGAAAAGTTCAGAAACAGAAGATATGCACAGGCCATGGTCTAGAAAAAATTAGAGTTAAATATCTAAAAAGTATCTGCCATTCAATATTTAAGCAGGTTAGCAACATGGTAGCATTGAAAGTAAAAAAATAAGGAGGCAATTACCATATAACATTTCTTCATACAAATGTAACATCATCTCTATGTGTATAAAGTTCAATCTTTGTTTGACTGTTTGTTCTTTATGCAAAGCCTTTCTACTAACAAAACTACTCTGTCAAAAAAATGAAATTTTGCATAGTGGTATTTCTCACCCTAAGTGGGTTTTTTCATAGTCAAATTTGTTAACCTCCAAAAAGGCTACCTACTACTTTGAAAATGTAGAAGTCATGCTCTGGCAAGGCTTTGAGAAGTGGGAATAATGACGTCACACGCAGCACATGGTAACATCACACAGAGTGTACGTATGTGACATTGGTGGATTTTCTCACCAAACGTGCATACAGTAGTGGAAGGCACATGCTATACAAACATATGCTGATGGATTTTCTCATTACATGCACACACAAACACAAGCACAGCTGCCTAACACACTCTACAAACACACCTTGCGGTGGTCACGCATTTGATCCATATAACAGTTTGGTGATTAATGCGTTACTACTCCTTACCTGTCTAACACTATACTTTCTGACATGGGCAGCAACACGTAACTCAGCTAGTTACATATAAACGTGCACACATGCATATATGTTAAGTGTTTGGCACCAGAAGAAATAACAGGAACTGTAACAGCAGCATAAACATGATATGCATATAATTAAATATACTTTTGAACAGAATATGATATTTACGTTCCTATCATCTATGTTTTACAGTTCATCCTAATCATTTGCAAGCAATGGTTTTCCCTGCCACCAGCTTCTGCATCAAAGCAGATGATTTGAAAGTACAAACTACTATATGTATTTGTTAATTTATTTTTACAATTAAATTCTTATTATACAAGTAGAAACACAATTTAAGAGCTTTTTGGCATTTGTGAGTGCTGAAACCATTAGCTATCCAATCCATACACATTCTGAACTGCTGTCTGGTGATTTTGATTTGCAGAATGTACCACATCCATTTATGCAAGCTAAAACTACTCCAAGCAGGTTGCCCTATCTTATCACTGTGTGGGTAACTAACACTGAATGCAATTCTTTGTTGGTCCATGGCTCATCTTTCAAAGTTATGCTTTATGTTCAATATTAGAAAACAGGCAAAGACATAGGAGATCGTTTGTTCCATTTATACTGCTAGTTTTACAGTTTTTTTGTATTTCATTATTCATGCCAAAAAGATTCATACCATATTAAATGTGGGGTTATATTTATTTTCTGTTTTGTAGAGGCCACACAGACCTCATAGTACAACCAATTAAAGTACACTAATGACAGAAAATATTTCAAGCAAAATATAGTGCAATAATATACACCTTTGCCATAAAAGGCTTCACAAACTGCAGACATACAAAGCCATCTTTATAACCTCCCCTGCATGAAATTAAAGAAGGCAACACATATTAAAACTTACAACCCATTACCTCAAATAACATCTGACAATTTTGGCTGGTGTAATGTATATGTGTTCAAATATTTAATTACTGAGCAGTAGTTTTTTCCCTTCTTAAATTTTATTTTATCTTTGTCTTCTCCAAGTGTGTGTGTGTGTGTGTGTGTGTGTGTGTGCGCGCTTTGAGGACTGGGAGTGGTATCACAACATCAAGACACCAGCATTCATCATCCAACCCCAAAAACAAGCTCCCTTGACTTAGCTGCTGGAGACCAAGCATGAGCAGAGGAGTGAAGATGTGCTCTCCCCGCTCCCCTCCCAGTCAGGAAAGAGAAATGCAGAGCTCGCTGTACACCTGCCAAGCTGAAACCCAGCTACAGTAATCAATTAACATACAAATGCATAGCTTCTGTTATACATTTATCATTTCATACACGTTTCTAAAAAATGCGAAGTAAAACTGCCAGCAAGGATCATGTAGAGGGGAACAATAAATGTCGAGACAGAAGTTTTTTAACATTTTGTAGGCTATAAATCACTTTATTATGTGATGAAAGCTAGAAAAATCGCAGCAAAATCTTATTTTGACAAAATACAAATTTATTGTAATGAAAATTGTCTTCACAAAGAACTATTGTAATATGCATAATAATATTTACTTTTTGTTAATACTTCTGCTTAGTTACAGTGCTATTTTCAAAGCAAGTCTGTATTTTACAGATCCCAGAGCTTAGGTCAAGAACTCACGTCTTAGACCAGTCAAGGTGGTTCAGTCTGATCCCAGCTCCAGCAGCAGGTTCTCCTAACAATCGGCTTCCACTGCATCATGGCACAATTTAGGTATTGTGAGAACATAGTGGAGCCTTTGGAAAGCCCTGCCACGTGTAGGGACCCAGAGCCTCCAGGGAAGTGGTTCCGTTTCAGCTGCACTCTGGATGACCCCAGCTTTCACCGCTGTCCCATCGCACCCATGCACAATCTCAGTGTGTTAAAACCATTATTTCCCCTGGTGCTTAAACACCAGAACATCCCTGCCTGCTGCCACAGCTCACACTGTGGTACCGAGTGTGTCATGATGCTAGAAAAGGCCTAAATTCTACTCAGTTGCATGCACATGTGCTGTGTGCACTCCTTGTCACATCACAGTTTATTTTGTGATGTGGCCATATAGACTATGCAATCATGCTGTAGAAATAAATGAAGCTCAAAACAAGTCTCTTATGCTGCCTACTGAAAATCACAGCCCTTCCGCCTGTAGCCTCTCAGTACCTTTCAGTTTATTTCAGTTGTCCTTGACAGCATGCCAAACAGATTACTACTGGCAAGTTAACTATTCAGTAGCATAGCAGTGCCAAAAAGTTCACTATAGAGGAAGCTAAACTTCTAGGAACACTACAGAGGAAAAACACATCAGCAAATATTTTCAGGTTTCCTAAATTGTCAAAAGGAAAAAGAAATAAGCAATTTTCTATTGTTGAAAAAGTATGATATTAATTTGAAAGTGTTCCCTTTCACTCCCATGCATTACAGGAAACACATACATCACATTAGTATTTGAACAAAAAGAATATTACAACAGAGTTCCACTACGGGATGCATTAAGTTTGTGTTGTGAAAGCTTTTTTCTTAACCCCCCACCTTGAGCTATGCAAAACAGACTGCTCAAATTGAAGTATTTATCCTTTTGAAGGTTTCAACAGAATCAGCAAAGCCTGTGTAAGTGGGCAAAATTTAGGTAGCAAAACTGCATGTCCAAAGAACATTCATCTCCTGATTTGAAAAAATCAGCTCATTCGAAGGAGACCGCCAACTGTGTGGAAAAAAGCTCATTAAAATGCTAAAGTACATCATTGTACAACACAATTGAACAATAAAAAAACATTCTGTCCAGGTCAATCGAAATCAGACACAACTAATTTCACAGAGGGCACTATCAATCAACATAGTCTAACTACCATGTAAATGTCTACTTTCATATGTGAGGCAAATTTAATTTTTAACCTTTCACAAATCAATCTGAATTAATTACATAAAATTAAGCAGCTTTAAAAATTACTGATCTTGATACAGTATCCCCTTTTTGTTGAAATGCAGAAAAGATGGATTGAAGACTATAGTGGAAGCAATTTAAAACAGGCTTTTTTCAGTATTTCTTAAACCTTTGCATGGTTCACATAGTATTCTCTGTTTTTGGTTATCCTTCAATCACATATCAGGTAAAAAAAAGTCCATTAGCTTCCAACACATAAGACACCAATTCCTACCATAATTTTCTGTAGTAAGACATGAAGTGGAAGGATAGAAACACACTATATTCCCAATCCATTGTTGCAAGCAAAGCCCTAATGTGAATGAAGATTACACAAAGAGGAAATCAAAGCAGCCAATGTGACACCCCCATTTTTCAGTTCACTGAAGTGAAGTTATATTGCTTAAGGTTTTTTCCCCCTCTCCTAAATTCTTTCAACAGCAGTGTGCATTTTAGGATAGTAGATTCACTCCACAGCAACTGAAAAAATAGAACTGCTTAAATGTTAAAAGGGTCCCAACAGTCTGCCGTATTTCATTAAAAAATCATGTCACTGCATGGCTGGTTGCCTTTCTTAACTCGTCACAGGGGTCAGACAAAGTACAGTGTGCAGCTAGGTTACTAGTCCAGTTCACTGCCAGAGCAGGTCTGAGGCACCGGGCTTAACCCTTCCTGCTCCACATGAGCCAAAATGGACAAATGTCTCCAACTGGCACATGAACATGATGATGAGAGAGAAATTTATTAAAGGAAGATAAAATATAGGGAAGTTTATTGAAGTTTATTATTCACATGGTGTCTCCATGTTCACATGTATTTACTCCAGGTGTTCCAGTTTCAACCAACAGTCCAAAGACATGTATTTCAGGTGAACTGGTGAATCTATGTTACCTTTTGTGTGTCTGTGTAAAGGAATGTTTGAGTGTGTGTCATTGCAGTATCTACCCTGGTTCATGTCCTCTGCTTCTGGTAGTCTTCAGACCACTATGACCATACGTAGGACAAGCAGTTGATGAGACGGGAGGAAAACAGTACTTTACATATCAGCATCCAAACCAATTTCAACCTGATAACTAATACTTCCACATTATACAGAGGGGTGTTTGGAAAAAAGTACAGTTTTTTCCTACTTGACAGGTAAAAAAGCTCAGCAACATAAAATACCCTTCTAATTCACTCATACTGAACTCAGAAAAAGCCCTGAATAACTATTTGAACTGTAATGGAGCTTCAACTCTCTCAAGATTTGAACAGAAGAGCTGTCTGGCCTGAACAGAGAACAAACTGAGGTCCTTATCAATCAGAAGGTGCCGTTTAAACCCATGCCACCATTAAATGCGGGGTCTCCCTGGCATTCTTTTAATGACAGTACAGCAGGGTAGGAGAAAGCCCAGCACACTGTGCCAGCCTTTCATGTATGCCTCCTCTTTGTTTGCTGAAGAGGTGCTTTGGACAGAACAGAACGTCTTTCATGTAGCCTCAGATATCCGATTCTTTACAAACACGCAGCTGGCAAAAGGTTTGTCGCTCAAGGGTCCACCCATGGGGTGGACCTTTGGATGTCTGTCACAGATCTATATACCATTCATTGGAGCTGCCTGCTCTCAAGCATTTTTTGTGGTGATGTCTGTCATACCATGAGATCTATACCACAGTAAACCCTGCATGGTATCCAGGAGGGCTAATTAATATATAACCAAAAGTTTTTGTCTTGCAGAATTGTAGCTTAACTCCCAAGTAAATTTTATAAATAAGTAAATACATAAAAGAACATGAGATAAAAAATGCAGTTGCACAATTATTTTGCACCCTACATGTCTTATTTGTTGTTACCCATTGGAATAATTTGCCATTTCACATCTATATGGCTTTCTCCATATCAGCTTGCATGTGAAGTGATGAATTATCTTTATACCAGGGTAATGACATGTCTACTGATTTCAGATTATCATTGCAAAACATTATTCAGCCAAGGCACACAAAAAAGTTAAAATTGTATGCAAATATGTACACATTGCAAGTTAATTACTGGGTATTCTAACACATTCACTCACAAAACCTAAAGCGGGGCTGGGGGGTCCAATGCCTATCTTGGAATCACAGGGCAACAGGCTAATCAGGGTACACCCCATTACAGAAGAGCCAGACATAACTTTCCTTTAGCATGCAAATGTATCGTCACGAATTCACCTGAAACACATCTTTAGACTGTTATTAGATATGGATATCAGACCACCTGGAGAAAATACATGTGGACACAGGGAGAACAGCAACTAATGAGCAGTTCAAGTATGCAATGTATAATAATGTTTGCTTGATACACATGCTGTACATTTAATGTAAAACATCTTGAATACTGAATAGTGATGAAATGTAATATGCAGTTGCGCAAATAGAATCTTATTCACATATAGAAGCTTCCTCAAATAATACTAGAACAACTAAATTGGAATGGGCACAAGCAACAACATCTGAGTACCTGGACTCCACAAACAAGACTTAGAATACTGCTCAGAAAAGAAAAGAAAAACATTAAGTTGGTACTTTCTCTTCTCTACATAACAATGAGCTGCAGTTTAATATAAAAATTATGAGCTTGTATGGTCCCAGCAGAAACCCCATCGACAGGGGGACAGAGTCATTACCAGTAGCTTTGTAGCAATTCAGCAGTAAAGGTAGCAGAAAACAAAAAGGGGTCAGAAGGAGGAGTCTTAAAGGTGATGTCCACCTGGGAAAAAGGAAGCACAGTATATCTTCAGAGAAGCAACGTGGGGCATAAAAACTTTAGCATTGGACAAACTTTGCAGGGTTTTCAACATCCAGTGTGAAACATGTTCAGAAGGGAACTATTATGGGACACCACAGCTGGGTTGCTATGCAACTGCTGATAAAACCAGACAGCCCCCCATTTCTGGGTCCAGTGGTGCAAAACAGGCACTGGACTGAAGAGACGTGGCAGAACGTCAGACGATGCAGCAACCCTTCGTTTGACACATTCTCTTATTAATGAACCAGAGCACATCTGGAAATAACAATAGGATTATTTTTTAATAGTCAAAACAGCAATAAATTTAGGCATTACAGTCCCATAAAAGATTTAATTAGGAGTAGTCTCCAATTATCATAAACAAGAGCTGTAGGGGACTAGGCTCAGTTTGACGCAGACAATCTGAGAACAATTTGCTATTAGTTTAACAGAGTGTATTTGTAATATAACAAATTAAGTAATGGCACTGTGGGTTAGAAAAAAAAATTATACAATTTTAAAACAAGGTTATAGTGTGCCTTTATATTTTTTCAACAAGTCCATTAAAAATGTGTCAGTTAAGTGAGCCACAATTATCTATACCTTTATACTCTCAGTTATGAAAAGATATATATAAAAATTTAAAAAACAAAACTTTTAAATAAAACTTTAAATTACTGATTCTCCTGTAATAATACATCTTTCCAAAAACATTTATGCTCCCCGTTATACCTCACACCTCCCCCAGTATCAAATGAACACATTTAGATTATGGAGAGGTGCAGTACTTATTTAAAGACCAGCACAGCAATAATAGATAAAATGAAATCACTGCATTCACTCACCTTCATTGTTTAGTTCAGACACATTGAGTTCTGGACATAAGAGTTCAAAACCTACCAAAAAGGCTATCTTGCTCATTTTCAAGCATCTTCAACACCTATACTTGATAATTGCCCAAAAATATGCAATGCAAATATTGGCATTTTTAGCATGCTGTACAGAAAGTAGGAAAAGGCCAGTGTTGCAATTTTATAGATTTAAAGCATTAAAGCGACCAGTAAATATACATTTACTCTGAAAATATAAATTCAGTCATTTGCATACATGGAAAGCATGCCCTTTATATGACTGCAGTCTTAAGGTGAACATATTCTTTTTTTCTACACAGGAAAAAAACAGTTGCATCTATAATGACTGGTAAAGAAAAGATATATTGCAGAAGAAATTGCCATTGGAATTTCACTTATTTGGTTGATCAAGTTTCTTCTGTAGGTATTTGAAAAAAATGTAGAGAATGATATTCTACATAGATTACCCTTACACTTACTTTTCTTGTAGTAAGCCTCTAGGGTTAGAAATATAGTATGTAGATAAATGACTTCAGTGCTCTGCAGTTTGATCCAAGTAAGGCAATGATTCAGCTCAGTGGTTTGAACTGATATGGATCACAAGCATGCTGATTTTATTTCTATAGCCACTGTATCACAATATTCTTAGACTTAAAGGCTATTTTAAATTGTTGCTTGCTTAATACTATATGTACCACATTTACAACTAAAACTTTTGGGACAAAATGTTTTAACTTATGTCTCACATTACACAAGCTGTAAATCTGTTTTTTCACAAGTTGCATGCATTGCAAGGACTACCTATATGTTTTATCTGTAAGACCAACTTGGCTCTCATTTCCAAAATACATATTCCATAGACCTTTCTGGGAAGAAGAATAATTCAGTCATGGTATCTCTTTCCTTTAAGCTGCATGAGTGAGTCCCAGTGCAGTGGCAGTCCTTCACTTCACACTAGCTTTCCTGCACAGTGCAGGATAAAACACAATCACAAAAAATTTTTTTGAAAATACAGTCTGCACACCTATCCTTCATCAGCACTACTTTCAATCCATGTCACACACATGTAGCCACATACAAAACATATAAAACCACTTTACTAACAGAACACACAATTTGTACAATGGGTACACTATGGAAATGAAGGCTGAGTCAAGACTTCTACATGTATGCAAACAGAATATAAATGCTACTAACTACAAAAGATACATCTTAAACAGAATTTCTTTGGAATTCTAGTCTTCTTTAGTGTTGGTTTGTCAAGGTCGACCCACCTTTTTACACCCGTCACCAAGACTACTAAAGTAAATCATACATATAATATTGAATATCCTTGATCATTTTAACAATTTAACAAAGTTGAGATAGACGATGCTAATGTTAAAGACAATATTATGTTATCTACTAGGTTATATCTATTGCTCAAAGAGGCACCAAGAATAATGTCTGAAAGCATTCTTTACACAAATTCTCTTTAGAAATACTGGATAAGTTTTGTGTGTGTGTGTGTGTGTGTGTGTGTGTGTGTGTGTGTGTGTGTGTGTGTGCACGCATGTTTTATAAGAGCCTTGGAAATGAGTTTATATTTGTATTAGATTCTATTTTGAAAACAACAGGGACTGACAAGCTATTTAAGATTTTCTCAGGCAACAGTTTAAAATGAGCCTTACATAGGTTACTGTAATAATCCTGGTTTTATTGCTGATTTTTCTCCTTTATGTCCCACTGGCAGACACATTTCTCAGTCTATGACATCTATATACAAGAAAGACAATCTTAACAGCTCTTTAGAGACAGAAAATACTCCATGTTTGCATATAGCTTTGAGACGCTCAGGATGAAATATGGAAACCAGCAAGCATCAGCTTAGCGCTGGTTTTTAGGTGTCTAAGTTTGCAGGGCAGATTTAGATCTCGCTCCATGATATGAATGTACATGCAAAGGCAAACTCGACAAATGCTTTAGCAGCACAATCAGTCTAAAGAAAATTAATTTACAAGCAATAACCTGCAAACTGGGAGTACAGAGAACCCTTTTAACACACAGTTTTGATTTGTCCAATGGGCAGAAGTTAAGGCTGCCTGCCAAGCTTTAATTTATTTTCAATTCTGAGAGGGAAATTGTACACCTCATCCAAGGCAGGTCACTGGGTGTCCCGAAACACAAACAGTACAATATTGTGTTTGTCCTGCTGTCTTATTAGTGGGGAAAATTAACAAATTACGCAGAGATAAAGAGTGGATCATTGCGAGGATGAAGGGGAATTGTACTGTGAAGTGTACTTCACTACATTTTAATCAGAAGATCAGAAATCCATGAAAAAGCACTATACAAAACTACCATGCACAGAGATGTAAAGTCACTGCTTGTGTGAAGTGCCCATGACAGCCCTCTCAATATGAGGGTGAACCAAGATAGCTGGGTCTTACTCCTAATTCCTTAAACTTTAAGAGTGGAAGTAAGAATATAACACACCTTCCTTGTGATGCAATTTTCATTTTACCCATCTAGATATTTTTAGGAATCCTTAGAAAAGCTTAACTGTCCAGCATCAGACCCAATATTTCTACTATGAGAGATGAATAGTTGAAATCTACTGTTGTGATACAAGTCTTCTATATTAAAAGTTTATGATTAAATACTGAACTTATTATATCAATGATACAAAAAAATAAGTGTAATAGAGAACCTCTGGAGTTCAGAAATCTTATTAAACTAATTCACTAAAGCAGGCAACCACCATCTGAAATGCACAAGCCTCTGTTGTTTATGCCTTTAGTAAAATACAAACTTAAAATACCAACTCATTCATTTACTATACTAATAAAACTAAATACTAAACTTTTTACGGCATGCAACTTTTCTGTCCACTTGAGATGATATTTCCACTGTCATCACTTGATAGGATCAAATGTCTGGATGCAGAAGGAAGTGTAACCTGTATTGCCCACATTGGAAGCCAACTGAGCAGCCAAAGAAATGGAAATAGAGCCCTTGGGCAAAATTGATTAATTGACAAAACTGTAATGTGGGAAGGCACCAGCAGCTCAAAATAAATCAAGTGTCATAAAATAAATATGCCATAAAATAAACATTAACAATAAAGACTGTTCAGAGCACAGTGATAAACAGCTCCTGGATCTGCCTAATTCACAATAGGAGTTATTCCCTTTGTATTTTACTACATCTTACACAGTCTGATATTTACTGCTTTTTATGACCAATAATAAAAAAAAAAAATTTTTTTAAGTCACTCAAACTATAGAATAAAGCTTTTCACAAAGCAGAAACAAGCCTTACCATGGTAATGAAATTGACAAAACAAAGCACTAAGCTAAAACAATGAAGCTATAATGGACCATGTTCAAAAGGCCGGTGGATACATATACAACAGGCACAGCAAATAAATCAAATCCAATAGCTAGCTACAGCCTGTTTGGTGAAGCTTAACTATATAGGCCAGTCAGTTGCTGTCAGCAGAACGATTCAGGAACAAAAAGGCAAAAAGGAGCAAACACTAAGCAAATGCTCAGCAGTAAAGTCAATAATGTTGATAGCGCTACCAGATTTATTTATTTGACCTTATGTTCTATGCCACTGAGCAATTATCTCTTAAAACTAGCTGGAACAAAGTAATTACTATTCATGTGTACCCTTCCAATAAAAAAGCAAAACACATTATATTCTTATAGTTCATTACAGTAAACAAACATTATTATTGCTTATGTTCAAGATGCACGTTATGCAAGTGAATGTAATTTGATATTTAAACCCTCAGACTTCATTTCCTTTGTGGTTTTGCATATTCAGTTATGTCCCCCACACAGGCTCTATCTCCTTGGTGCAACATCGTTGATGGTTCCTCCTATAATTTGTTTTCAGTCAATGTGCATATTTCAAATGAATTATTACCAGGGTCTGATTATTGCCAATGCTTATCAGTGAATATGGATTTTTCCTGCAAGTTCAATATTCTTGTGTATCTTTCATCAGAATGCTCTATAGTTAAGTAGCCTGGACGGTTCTCACATCAGTGCTTCAGGCAAACATGAATAGCAGCCTCAATTTGAGTGTCTACTGCTACCTTTATCTGCCACAATCGCACCTCAGCAGCCTGGAATCTAACTGATACAGTCGATTCCTATTAGTTCTCGTCTGCTGTTTACACGGAGATGGATCACATTCGTCTATTCTTGCTGGCTCTACCCTTTAAAACGAGAATAAACATTCAGACATAATAGAGGGGTCGATACGGCAGACCTGTGTGTTTAATGGATTATAATTTTAAATACATTATTTCTGCAAAACACCATTACATTATGAAGATCTACCTACTGTTTTCAACGTGGTTTAATACTTTCAAAACTGTTGAAATTCTGAATATTTATACAACACATTAACATTGATATTAATTCTGTAAAGTAATGCTATAGATATTTACCAAGCAGAATTGCACCAGTCAAGATAACCTGGGTGGTGGAATAGTGGACTGCACTTTAACTGTGATACACCTTTACCATGATGTCAGTGTGAATTTGCAAATTAGCGATAGGAAAAGGTCCATGCAGATGCTATATAATGCAACACATAATCATGAAGGAAAACAAAAAATGTGTAAAATATCACAATTTTCAGACATCATCATACTTCCATTGACCATTGTATATGCCTCTAAAAAAGTGCAAACTGCTTTCGCATTATTCAGCTAATCTGTTATTCACTGGGAATCTGATATCACCTCACAAACATATTGCACATTTCTTGCTATTTCTGCTTCAATTTCTCATCTATATTTTTTAAATATGAATGTATGTGTGGTGTAACCCCCTGCCTACAAATTATTTTTAATATTCATTAACAGAACTTCAAATCTACATGCTATTTAGCTGTAAAGATGCTTTGTAGATGAACACACACACACACACACACACACACACACACAAATAACTTATATGACCCTATTTGTGTATGCTTGAAAGTCATTTGTTATTGTAAAAATTATTTATTTTTTAATCCTGATAGTGCTTGTCATATTTAACAGAACAGCTGTATAAATACAATTAAGCATGTTTTCTTTAAAAAAGCAGTAATACAAAAATTAGCATGACTAACACAGTAAAAACACTTGTGTAGTCACTCATTGTCATTTTGTAAAAAAATGCTTCTGTAAATAAGAAATGTGTTTTCCTGGCAGTCGATAAGAGAATCTGTTGGCATTATTGAAATATTCTTGGGATTCATCTGAATGAACTGACCAAAATGAAAAAAGGATTAAGTTGAAAAGAAAATTAAAACCTTTTCCAACTACCCAATCCCAATAAACAGCACCAAACTTTAGATTACAATGCTAATTTTACTAATCTTGTGAGTAACTACTTTATGGGACTGTGGGTCAAGAGTTGATACAGTCCTGTTCTAAGTGATATCTTTTATGGGAACAACAAAACTGTGTGGTAGTAACAGTTTTAAAAACCTTACACATCTTTAATTCTTCAGCGGTGTTTTTTGACCTGTAAAATAACTTTGCCTAACAGTTTTTCTAGCCAATTTTACCACTATTGTCTGCGCTCCATGGGGTCCATTATTAATGAGTATGATTTTCTGTATCAGTGTGTCGTACATGAAGTCCTCTTATGCACCATTACATCTACAGGATGGAAAAGCAGACACAAATGTTTCCCCAGGTCTTTTGTTCTACAAACCTAAAAGAGTACCACCTGCCCTGCCCTAACCATTCTCTTAACAGAGAATATAGTAAAATCATGGTTAGCAACCACATTAGAGGGCTCTTGGAGGACACAAACCATCATCTTCTTGGAAAACACACAAAAATTGAGAGCAAAACAATGAAGTGTACACACACGTCTTGCCATTCAGATTCACATAAGTTAGCAAGAGGCAACGTTTGGGAAACAATCTGTTCAAAGAGTATCTGACCTACTTTTAGGAAGCACAGCAACAGAACCAGCACTACCAGAAAACATCAACTCAGCAAACAGCCATACATTTCCCTATATAGTCCCTGGTATAATGCTCAATTTCTTCTGAAAAGTATTAATTATATTACAAAAATGTAATACATAGCCAAATTTAAAAAAAAAAAAAACAAAAAAAAAACAAAAAAAAAAACCTTTTAACATCATTAGCATTTTGGGCAGGGAGAGCTGGTGTCTAAAGGCTCCTGAGCTGTGGGTTTGGATCTGGCTCAGTCTATGTGGAGTTTGTATGTTCTACCCATATTTTCTTCCTTGGGCTCTGGTTTCCCTCCACAGTCTAAATATATGTTTCAGGTGAACATGTGATTCTAAATTGCCTTTAGTGTATGCATGTGTGAGTGAATAAGCATGTTTGTTGACTGCCCTATGATGGATTGGTATCCTATCCAAAATGTGCCATGACTCGTCATTAAAATTCACAAAAGCTTCAATTTCTTGTCTAATTTTTTAAAAATTATGAATTAGTGATATAGCCCCCTACCTATACATTTTTTATATTCATTAACAGAACTTAACAGAACAGAACAGGAAAAAAAACACAAGCTGACATTAATATCCATCTCTGTGATAATGAAAACTCCATATTTTTACTTATAAATATGGAAGCGCTATGGACTTCTGCACGTTCTCTTTGTCACTTGTTTTTCCAACCTCATCATTTTGCACCTTTAAATGTTACCAGTATATTGTTACAAAACAACTGTATCCTAATCAGGGGAACATGGTTCCCTTCCTTTGCTGTAAAACACACCTGGGATTGCTGTAGAACACCAAATTATCACGTGCTTTGCATTCTCTTGTCCCCAATAATAAATTAAATATTCAAATGAGACATCTTCAGCATCACAGATCTCAAAATAATTACTTTCTCAGAGCAGATTACAGTGAAGGAAACCTCAGTCTGTCATCCTATTGTTATGCACGCAGGTACAAAACAAGTTAATACAGTAATTTAAACATCACTAATTTATTCTGCCAAATAATTGAATAAATGAGATACTCTGAGTCAGGTAAGTTAATTATTACATGGATTGAAATAAATATTTCTGATGATTTTTTTGATTAGCAGATAACATACATACATGCAGTTATAAAGTACACACACAGTAACCTGGTTACCAGTAACTAAACTTACTTCTTCAAGGAAGATTTTATTGCCATCCAGACTAATACCTATTATGGTATATGAACTATAGTGGTCTACAGCTATATTTGTTTTCTGCTTTAATTTAGATACTGCAGATAAAATTAAGCTAGTTAGCTAGATGACTAGTTTGTCAAACATTGTTCATATTTACTAGATCTAATAAAGGTTATTAGCTGGAATTCAACATTCATGACTAACACCTAATCATGTATGGCTTGTGTCTCTTATTTGACAATTTCATCTTTTGGTACATGTCCACTTTCAATGCAAGTTTTCCTCAAATTCTACTCAATTTTGTGCTTGTACAGGATAGTTTGAGCAATGGATCAATCTAATACATACAAGGTCTACTGCTCAATCAGATTAACAGAAGTAAAATAAATGTACTTTCCTTTTACATGCCTTTTAACACAGGAAATGTTTTTAAAGAAGATTTTTACATATTTACTCATGATCACCATAAAGCAGTGCTTACAGACTCAAAAATCTAGTATGGAATTAGGAGTACTGGTTATCCATGGTTGGTTGTAAACAATCAAAATTTGAATGGCTTAAGATTTAAAATGGGCCTGATTTTTGTAGCACACAACAGGTTATAAACCACTGGAAAAAATGTAAGTTGAATGAAATCCCACACTGCTGAGGAATGTGCCTAAAGAGAACTGTCGCCAAAACAGACTTTTTCCCCCAATATAATTGGTGCAACATCTGTGCAGCATATGCGATTCTTCACTTAAACTGTATGCAACCTGTTACCATTAAACTGAACAGAAAAGAACACAAGTAAGCAGATACCAGCAGAATGTTATCCTCAGAAATATCTAAATTGCATTTCATCAGAATCTGCTTTTAGATTGCATTTCATGAGAAAATATGGTCAGTAAACTGCTGCCAACAAAATGTTATCCTCAGAACCATCATCTAAATAACATTTCAGGTGACTTGTGGAAACAGATTTTCTTATCTACTCATTAGCCTATTTAAAATTTTATTATCATTTACCTTGCTATTCAGAGGGTCCAATTTAACATATATAAAGCCAGTTAAACTATTAGTTGATCCTAAAAGCCAGAAACACAGCTAGCAACAGATTATGGTAAATTTGCTTTGAATATTTTTAAGTCTATTTCTAACAAAAGTTTGTCAAAGAAACTTGATCTGTAGATTACAGAAGAGATTAATTGTAATAACGGTTGTTTAATTGTAAATCATAAGTATAATTCTTCATTTATGCCAGTAGCAGAAAGCTGAAAAAGTATGTGGAACATCATTTCTTGACAATGCAATAAAAATGCTTGGCTATCTGCTGAGCTTGTTGACCGAAAAAGAGTGCAGGTTGTGGACAGATTGACTGGCAAAACACACTGGAGAGACAATTAAAAGCCCTAACTACATTCATTAAATCAAATTATAATGTATTATACAGTACTGTCGGTTTGATTTTTTTATTCAAATTTTGAGACACGTGCCTTATAAAAACTAATAAATAATAGTAACTTGTATTCCTATGAATGTAGTATGGAGAACTGGTCAGTTTTCACGGTAACCATTTATCCATTTATGAGAACTTATTTAATAACTGCTCATTGTGGTAAAGCTTGGTTGTATACACATTTAGAAGAAAAATGAGGAAATTCAGTCCTGCTGATTTTTTTGTAAACATCTGTAAAAGCATTATTTGTGTGCAGTGGAATGCCTGGAATCAAGAATAACAATTATTTCTATTAGCAATGAAAGCACTGAAATGTCTCCCATTAATAATGAATAACTACATTAAAAACTGATCTTTAATAATAAGGATCAACCACATTAACAATGCCAAGGTCATCTTGCTCAACCTCTGTAAAATTAACTTTCTAAACAAAGCACAGCCACCTCAACAGACACATTAATGCTGCTGAAAAATGTAGATTTCATAAAAGCACACCAATGATAAAATAGCAATTTAATTCATTTTTGCATTTCAAATTGCTCCATAACTAACTAAATGATTCAATATGTGCCATATTTTTGAAGACTGTAAAGAGACAAGTGACCTCTGCAGCGTTTTGCTGACAGTGGAAAAAGATTTGATTTTACAACTGCAGCGCTGTCTAAGAAATACTGAATCTGCGTTTCGTACCAGTGGGAGACAGATGAAAAGTATACAGGTTTTTTTATCTAACGTAATCAAGAGCTGAGCAGCACTGCAGTGGAGCACCGAGATGGGTGAATGACAGAACGATAATCCATTAGATAGCAGAAGAATTTAAAATCAGAAGTGGAAGAAAAGCAGGTGTAATAAAACATGCTTCTTTAGTCCCACATAATTACAATTAGTTTTTCCTCTTTCTGTTGCTTTTCCTTTCACATCAAAATAGAAATTGAGTTTCTTTAATAATTATCTTGCTAAAAATTCCCTCACTCACTCACTCACTCACTCATTTGTCCAGGGCAGGGTCATGGCCCCAGAGCAGAGCCTCTCCTGGAGGCATAGGGCACAAGGCTAGTCAGGCTTCACCCTAGATGGGATACCACCCCATCATAGGATAGCCATACACACATGCACTCAAACACAAACAAGTACACACTATGGACAGGTTAGAGTTACCATTATACATAAAACATCTTTGGGCTGTGGGAGAAAACTGGAGCACATGGTGAAAACCCACACAAACAGATGAGAACATGCAAACTCCATACAGAATGAGTTGGATCCTGTGAGAAAGCGGTGCTACCTGCTACACCTTTGGGCTGCCCCAAAATTGAATTTCACATTAACAAAAATTACAGTATGCTCCATAACAATTAAAAGACTATACATTGAATTACAACTGCAGTATCCTTGGATCTCAGCAAGTTTCAGGAAAGTCACCTTATAAACCTCACTAAATTTTGTATATACAATACTGTGCAAAAGTTTTAGGCAGGTGTGGAAAAATGCTGTAAAGTAAAAATTCTTTCAAAAATAGAAGGGGTAATAGTTTATTTTTTTATCAATTAGTAAAATGCAAAGTGAATGAACAGAAGAGAAATCTAAATCAAACCAATATTTGGTATGACCACCTTTTGCCTTCAAAACAGTATCAATTCTTCTAGGTACACTTGCACACAGTTTTTTGAAGGAACTCGACATGGAGGTTGTGCCAAACATTGGCTGTATGTTTGGGGTCATTGTCCTGCTGCAGAATAAATTTGGAGCCAATCAGACGGCTCCCTGATGGTATTGCATGATGGATAAGAATCTGCCTGTATTTCTCAGAATTGAGGACTCCATTAATAATGACCAAATCCCCAACCCCATTTGCTGAAATGCAGCCCCAAGCTTGCAAGGAACCTCTACCATGCTTCACTGTGGCCTGCAGACACTCATTCTTGTATCGCTCTCCAGCCCTTTAGCAAACAAACTGCCTTCTGTTACAGCCAAATATTTCAAATTTTGACTCATTAGTTCAGAGCACCTGCTGCCATTTTTCTGCACCCCAGTTTCTATGTTTTTGTGCATAGTTGAGTCGCTTGGCCTTGTTTTCACGTCGAAGGTATGGATTTTTGGCCGCAATTCTTCCACGAAGGCCACTTCTAGTCAGACTTCTCCAAACAGTAGATGGGTGTACCTGGATTGCACTGGTTTCTGCCAGTTCTGAGCTGATGGCATTGCAGGACATCTTCCAGTTTCGAAGGGAAGTACGCATGATGTGTCTTTCATCTGCTGCACTAAGTTTCCTTGGTCGACCACTGCATCTACGGTCCTCAACGTTGCCCATTTCTTTGTGCTTCTTCAAAAGAGCTTGAACAGCACATCTTGAAACACCAGTCTGCTTTGAAATCTTTGCCTGGGAGAGACCTTGCTGATGCAGTATAACTACCTTGTGTCTTGTTGCTGTGCTCAGTCTTGCCATGGTGTATGACCTGTGATATGAAACTGTCTTCCACAACCTCACCTTTGTAGCAGAGTTCAGCTGTTCCTCACCCAATTTTAAGCCTCCTACACAGCTGTTTCTGTTCCAGTTAATGACTGTGTTTCCCCCAACATATCACAATGATGATCATTATCGCCTGTTTGATATAACTGGTTAATCACACACCTGACTATAATCCTACAAAATCCCTGACTTTGTGCAAGTGTACCTAGAAGAATTGATGCTGTTTTGAAGGCAAAGGATGGTCATACCAAATATTGATTCGATTTAGATTTCTCTTCTGTTCATTCACTTTGCATTTTGTTAATTGACAAAAATAAACTATTAACACTTCTATTTTTAAAAGCATTCTTACTTTGCAACATTTTTCCACACCTGCCTAAAACTTTTGCACAGTACTGTATGTACAAGCTAGGTTGTGACGTGCAATAAAAACAGGTCGTCTAGACAGATTCGGGGATATATGTACTTGACAAAGGCCACTGTTTGTAGACTGTTCCTTTCTTTAGTGCAGTGCCATGCTTTCTTCTGCTAGCATTATTACTTTCCCTGAGTCTCTAGCACTGATAATGCATCCATTAGCATCTTTGACTGGTTACAGAGTGAAATTAGGTTCCATTTCCCACAATCCCAGCTAATTTAAACCCCTCAAAAACCAAAAAAAATTATTACTGAATTTCAGTGTCATTTA
The DNA here is from genome assembly GCA_900497675.1 of Arapaima gigas. Classification (NCBI taxonomy): domain Eukaryota; kingdom Metazoa; phylum Chordata; class Actinopteri; order Osteoglossiformes; family Osteoglossidae; genus Arapaima; species Arapaima gigas. The sequence continues at coordinate 540,329 of UFQX01000023.1, read as the reverse complement.
AAAAGAAAAAATGTTGCTTAATCCCTTCTAACAATACTCTTAGCATCCATCAGACACTTGCTTCTTCCCTGAGCATACAATGAAAAAGAACTTAAACTCATGTCTCCGCATATTTCATTCCACTCAAAGGAAATGAACTAAAACAAATATTCATAATATTACTCACATGTCAATATATGAACTGTGGCTCATAACAGAACTTAAACAGGCCCAGAGCTCATCATTGTTACAAAACGGGGCAAATGGGATGTAGAGATGCTGGTTCACAGATATTAAACTCAATAGCATGGGTGAGATGTCATGTGGTGACCCCCTGCTGTACTACAACCCTGGGGGGGGGGGTCGCCTTTCCTTTCCATCTACACTCCAGACATCTTAATCACAAGGTGCCCAAGTCCTCAGGCCCAACTTGAGAAGCCAGAGTTCAGAAGCAAAAGTGCTCTTTCTTAAGACCATTTGCAGCACAGACTCTGCTTTTCCACAGCTGTTAATAGGCCTTTGTGCTGCTAAACAAAAAAAATCTGACAAATACCCTTTTCCCAGATGCAGTTGACATTTTCATAGAAGTATTTTGCACAACCTACCTCATCCTCAATGTCACTATAAACCATTCATATGTTACCATTTAGCCAGGCAAATAAATGTTTTAATTAATACATACATACATACATACATACATACATACATACATACATAAATAAATAAATAACTCTCACTTGTAACTTTTTTTATGACAGAACTTGTCTCACTACCATCCCTTGGCTAGAAGTCAAAGTTCTACTAACGTAACATAAGTTGTCCTTGCAAATCTGTTCCCTTCTCAAAGCCCTTTAGGTACCAGTCTACCTAGACAAAACGCAGATATGCCCACTGAGATGCCTATGACTAGACAAGAAAACAAAGTGTAAACAAGATAGTCGCAGAACCTGGCATTATTGGCAAGTAAACACAAACCTGTATGACAATAAGAAACTTAATATATAGCTTAACTTCCATACGCATACGCCCCTAATATTGTTGTCCTCCATCATTGTAGGCAATTCACATTGACACACAATTTAATGGACAAAATAAATAATCTGTAGCTTGACATCAATAACACTCAAAAGCATAGAAAAGCTGAAAACAAATAGTTTTGGCATTTCTAAAGCTTTTAAAAGTAATATGGATGTCTGCACAAATTCTGCTCTTTGAGATTTACAATCCTTTCAGGGGTAACTTCCCCAGAAATATTTGCTGTAGATTAGCAGAACACACACACACACACACACACACACACACACAAATTTAAAACCAAATTTTGCAATGCCTACAATTCCCTCCAAAAAGTTGCATACTATTAACATAGTGAACAGGATGCCAATATTCAGAGGAAAAGCTTTGATTTCTACAGATCTACCAGACTGCAGCTTTTACCAACTTCAGATAACCTTTGATTAATTCATGTTTGCTTTTTGAAACCCTAAAGCATTAATTGCTCCTAAGTTATCCTGTTGTCTTGGGCCTTCATCAGGTTAAGCATTAGCAAGACAGGGAAAGGGAGAGTGGGAGGAAAAAGGGAGCGAGCCTTTCCTAGAACCCAATAGTAATATTCCCCATGGTGCATCCATGCCTTACGTAATCTGGAAGTCAAATACCTTTCCTCCAACAATGTTTTTTTTCATAACCATGATGGAATTTCATGGACTACTTTACATTTTAGTGCTGCAGTGTTGCATGTAATGAAATATGAACAATAATTTTAAGTGACCAAAGTTCATACTCACAGAATGAAATGTACACAGAAACATCTGGTATAGTTATACAAAATGTAGGATTTAGCCCATTTCTTCACAGATCTGATTTTACTGAAAGAAACCTTCTGCTGACTTACCTATTCACCTATTCAACAATCCACTTTCAATAACTGCTTATTCAGCTAGAGTGATGGGGATTCGGAACATTTTGCCATTAACACAGTATGTAGGGGAGGATACTACCTGGACTGGATTTCAGGCCATTATAGATACTACCTGACATACATGCAGATGGAGACACTCATGAACAAGTCATTCAGTTTTACTTTCGTACTTCTCATTTGGGAAGTAAACTTCCATTTGTGAATATAGTTCATTACTGAATGCAGTATTATATTAAATGTGTTTTTAAGGCAGTGCAATTCATTATATTGCCAGTGTTGTATTTAAAAAGTCAAAGGGCAGAAACCTTATAAGCGTACCGTATAAAATTCCTGCTGGACAATGATGCACATCACAAGTTATCACAGTCTTTTTGTGCCTGCTGCACCTTTGGAAACAAAGAATATATCAGGGTATTAAAAGGAGGAAAAAGCTTTTGTTTCAGCTTTAGAAAGAAGAATAAATTTCTCCTCAATTCCTTTTATCATGGACACCATTACAACAAAAAATGTGCAACTATGAATTAGATAAGATATTAACAGATAAGTTAAAATTAATGTAATACCAACTGGCTTGGTGATGCAGCAAATAGCACTGCTGCCTCGTACCATCTGAGCTGTTCAGACATGGGTTTGAATCCAGCAGAGTGTGAATGTTCTCCCCTATGTACCTACAGGTTTCCTTCAGATACTCTGGTTTCCTCACAAAGTCCTATGACATCTGTTTTAGGTTCATTGGTTACTCAGCATGCGAGTATGTGTGTGTGTGTGTGTGTGTGTGTGTGTGTGTGTGTGTGTGCGCGCGCGCGCGCGCGTCTAGCCAGTTACTGGATTGTCAGTGCCAATCCCCCAGCCTAGGTAAATTGTGAAGGTTGATGTTAGGGTGGGCATCTAGTCATAATAATTCCTGCTCCAAACAAAACATGCATGTGCCACACATTCATACAGCATTTGCCACACAAAACAAATGAGAGAAAAACAGTAATACTCTGGGCAGGGCTCAGGACATGTTCCTAGAAAGTATAGCACTATCCAACATAGGGCTGAACGGGGGCATTACAACATATCTTATTAGATAGGTGAAAATACAAACACAGTAGAACAATGATGAACTTTTACTGAAAATTTTCCTCAGTGGAACAGAAACAAAAAATTAGTTTAAGAAACAACTATTTATTAATCTATTAATCATGTCCATGAAAATAAAGTAAAAAGAGGGTATGATGGCAGTACCCGCCTCCTCAGCTGGTCAGCATCCCCAGTGTGTTTTTCATTACAATAACTGCGATTAATGCTGTTCCACAGCAAACTTCTCCTGCCAGCTTTCCCCAGTCTCCATGAGCGCTGTCCTGATTTAGTGAAACACACATCATAGAGGGTAAAAATGCATGGCAAGAATGGATATCTTGTGGCCCTGCCCCCCAAAGGGGGGGTACATAGCACAAGCATCAGAGAGTTGTGAGAAGACTGAAGACTACAGTATGACACAAAGAAAGGACACATAAATAAAGCCATACTAGGGGAGCTACAACAAAACAGTGCTAAACAGGGCAGCATTAAGCAGACTATTACACTGCTTACACTGGCATACACTGACCTCTCAATCATTTTTATCATAATAGGAAACAAATTAGACAACCATATACTGAGGTTTCAAATACAATATTCCAAAATAAACACTGTATTTTCCAATTTTGTTCTTTTAACTAAATGTTCTTTAATGCAATTACTATGTGGTCAGAATTATTCTTAAAATATTTGAAGGTAATTTATTAAAGCAAATAAACATTTTTTTCACAAATTTATTTAAATCAGCTTTTATACATGTTTGCTTTTATTAAAAAGAATGCGTTAAAATTAGAAAAAATGATTTTGATTTATAAATCCACTGATTTTTTTTGATTGATTGCTTGAATGCAAATGTATAAAGTAGTGAAAGCATCATAGCTCAATTTTAGTATCTTTTTCAATGGAAATTTTCCTCAAAACAAAATTAATTCAAAATGAAATGGAGGGATAAAACATAAAAATCTGAACAGGCCTGCTTCACTTTGGCTGCATTATAAGGTTATGAAGGACCAGCTGCTATAATGAATTTGTTTTAGATGATTTCCTAAAATTTTTGGAAATGCCTTGAATCAAAAAGGCAGATTATGTCTGGGATGCTTTCATTTTGAGTTATTAAATTTTAGTTGACATAATCTCCAATGGCACTAAGGAGGACAAAAAAAGTATCAAGTAAACCAATGAATTGCTGCCAATTTCAGTCCAATGTCACCGCCAACTAAGCTTTCCTATACATCGTCAATTTATTTTCCTAGAGATTAAAATCACTGAATGAAAAATGTTAATCAAGTCTTCAGACTTGTGGATAGGTTACAACAGCTCAAAGATTTATTTTAGGAAAAAATTCTTGGGTAAACTGGGTAAATGGTATGAAGTGGTCATAAAATACACACAGTACTAGTATACATCATTACATAATAGTCCAGAGACTCAACTGCTTATATGTTTTGCTATGCAGGCGGTCTAAAGTGTCCGTAAAGAGTTAAATTAAAAGTAATTATTTTGTTGTGCTATGATGGAATGTGTCCCATTTAGGGTCCATTCTGCCTCAGGCCCTATGCTTCAGGGACAGGCTCCGGACCACTGCAACTCTGCATAAAAAAAACAGTTACTGATGAATACATGGAATTAATTCTGAAGGTACTTAAACTCAGCTCCTCTTCAAAAAGAAACAGTAACATTTTGGGGGTAGCAGGAAAACTCTGAGGAAAGAGAGCACCATATATCCTCTTTGGATCCCTGACAGCCGTGTCCATGTTGTCGAGAGATGATGATGATGCAGGACTTACAGACACACTGTAGACAGAGAAGGAGTGGCAGGAGGAGCTACAAGACCTAGGAGGAAGAGCAGCCAGCACACAGCTTAGAGCAGAAAATCAGTTATCTCAAATTCTGATGAAAGTTATACAGGATCATGGACGGTGGGGAAGCAAAATTACTACAAAAAAAGTCTTGGTTTTCAAGTAACAGGCTTTAAAAAGATTAGTGAAGTGTTGTGTCATTCTTTAAAAAAATGCAAAACAAATGTCCTTTAAACATTTTTAAAAATCACAATTTCTAATGCATTTGTCATGCATATAAAATAAATCAGCTTCACTGTCTTATTTTTTCTTCACTAAAGTTTTCATTTCTGTGCTTCTGCAGTTTCAAATCTTCTTTTTAGCTGCAGAACGTGAGCAGTAATTACAAAGCTTTCAAGTAGACTGCCCCATGTTATGCTTTGTGATGTGAACAGCCTACGATTTGGTTTAAAGGAGGTTTCAGCTGGGGTGGGGTTTTATTACTGTTGCTTTCATTCTGCTGCCAAATCTCTTCATCTACAACCAATTAAAAAAAAAGTTTCTTCTACCTTTCTTTTCCATTTTCAGTTTGCTTTTTTCCAGTACTGAATAACAAATATTTATGTACAAGAATGATAGTACATGCAAAAAAAAAAAGGAATGCAGTTGGTTCACTGCTTTACCATTAACCCCCTTATGTCCCTAAGTGATTAATGTATAAAAATGCCTTTTTTATTTAAATTTAAAAGTAATTTCATTTAAAAATGTTTTTAAGAAAAGACATACAATGTTCAATTTTTTTGCACTTTTTTCTTTAAGTACTGTAATACTTTAATTAGTATTACCTTCAAATAAGGGACCATGTTTTTAAACATTTCAAAAAAAGTTTAAAAAATGTCCATTTGCCGTTATTAAAAATTGTAATTAATTTGTAACAATTAAATTTTTATAATTAAAATTCAATTAAATTAAATCAATTTGTACTTTGTAGTATTTTGCATTATGCTGCACATGTTTTCAAACTCCATTCACATAATATACTTTTTACTGCCATCTTACAGTTCTGTTTCATTAAGCCACATTTGTCAAGAAAACGTTTCAAGCACTGTACTTTTTGTGACAAAATATTTTAAAATACCACAAACAATGTTAAAATTTCAATCATGACAGGAATGATTTACTTGGTTACATCCAGTTATTTATGTTTTCTTTTAAACTTATTACAATAAAAAATGTAGAAATTCAAATACTCAGATACTATCTTATACAAAAGATAATGCTGATCAGCTAAAACACTAATCATAGAGTAGATTTTATTTTACTGTGTTTTAAAGGTCACATTTAGATTGTAACATTGTTTTTAAAAGTAATTTGCCTTTATGAAACAGACAAGGCAATAGATGAAGCTGAAATGCTAGGAGCCTCATAAAAATGTTTTATATAAAGTGTTTTAGCATCCACCAGGGTTAGCTTGGTGTAGTTATTTGCTACACTCAGAAGTGGACTATTGTTATAACTGCTTCTCATGTCACTCCTTTTGGCATTAAGTCAATACCAATACATTTGCCAAGTCAATTTGAATAGATCTGCCAAGCCAGTGAGACATCAAATATTAGGTTTGCTCAAGTACCATCAGGTGTCACACATGGCTGCATACTGTACAATGGTTTTTCAGAGCCATCAGCTAATTGCGTCGGCCCCATTACAGAGATAAAGGACTCTATCTGTGCAATTGCAGAAAAGAAAAGCCACAGAGTGGTATCAGACTCGCCATCTGCCTCCAGCTCAGGCTAATTCTCATCCCATTGCCATTCCCCTAGCCTGGTAATGCAAAACCATCTATCCCCAGCTCTGTGTGCCATGATTTCACCTTAAAGTGCTTTAAAGCAAACACATTATGTCTTCACACTCATATTTTGCATTGGCAGAACATATAATAATGGATAAAGGCATGCATGTAAGCAAAAGCCCATAGGTACAAGATTCAAGAGGGGATCTTTTTCACAATGTACCAATGCTCCTTCAGTCACAAGAAAAATGCAAGTTTCACTGGGGAAAAAAAAAAAAAAAAAAAACAATGACAGGTGAAATACTAACTAAATAAATGAATACTTTAGATGCAACACCTTCTACATTAATCAAGCTTATATATAAATGCGAAGATATAAATATTTAAGTACGAATGTGAAGGCCAAATTAAGATGCTTTCTCCAATGACAAACATCATAGCTTTGTAACATCGACCACTGTCTTCCATTTCCCTTTTATGCTTCCTTAAACAACTTCCTCCAACCCCTTGGTGCATCTCTTGAAAGCCTGACTTAAAGTTCACCTTGGCTTGTAAGAACTGAACAGCCAGTTTCTAACCTACATTCTGCCATTCCTTTCAACCTCTCCTAACACCATTCTATCATCCCATCTTGGCTTGTGTCCCTTTTCTGTGTCCCTTGTACAGCATGCACCATGGCCTCCACCTCTACCATCACTCTGTCTATACTGTCAGCCATACAGTCACCTCCTCTTTAGTCCTGACTCCTGTGTGCATTGTTGGCCCTTCACTGACCACCCTCTCATTAACTCTTGACACTTTTCGTCCCAAATCCATTAAGCCTGTGCTCACACTGCAGAGCCAGTCCTTTCACTCATCCCTCACACCCCCACCACCCATGCTGACTGAGAGTAAGTGTCCTGATCCAAAAGGTGTAAACTTCCTTCTGATCTCCAGTCTGTTTCCTTCCATCCTTATCATCATCTCTGCTTTTTGCAAAAATACCACAAGACCACAAAATGTATTATAGCAGACAGAATGTTTTTTTCTCTCTCTTGAACTTACAAATATCGAAACTAGCTTCTTCCTCCATCTGCTTCTTATTCTGAGAAGAATTCACAGGACCTGAATCAACCGAACACCTTCAGTGGTTCTGAAGTGAATCCAGCACATGGACTGACCTCGTAACAAATGAAGATGTTAGATTGTAATCTGCCTTCCCTTTCTCCCTGTTCTATAGTAACCTCTGATCACTCTTCCAATCTAGTAAACCCACCATGTGCCAACAAGACCTCATTTTGTTCAGCAGTCCCAGATAACCTTGACATCATTCCTTTTATTCTTACTTTTACTCATCTCTCCCAGTACTGGTGAGGACTTCAGTCTTCAGATGTGCTGTAAAAAGTCTGTTTTCTCAGACATGATCTTCCTCCTCTTTCTTTTGAAAACAATTATAAGATCATTCCACGAACAATTCCCCTCATTTTTTGGACAAAACAGCATCATGGCTCCATTCTTCATCTTTTCAGTCCAGCAGCCCAACTGTCCTCCATATTCCTCCTCCTGGATCTCCCTCCAGCTTCTAACAGCCTTAAAGCTGTACTCTTGACATGGCCATCAAATGAAAGCACTGGCTGTCACCCTTAAAAAAAAAAAAAAAAAGAGCTATGGCAGGAATGATGGTGCCATAATAATGCCTAAAAGAAGACAGTGGAGTGAAAGAATTCAGCTACATGAAATGCAGCCTGTTTGATTGCTTTGAACTTTCCTAGTGTCCACATTTCTACCGATTTCGCATCACTCATATTCTTAGACAGAGACAGGGTGATATTTCACATACTTCTTCCAGTTCCAACCCATGGAAGTCTACAAGAAATCTACAGTGTTAATAATAACTGCTAAAAAAGTCATCTTGGAAAATCATCAAGCTGTCTGACTCAACATTAATCAATATTACTGGTGTCAACCCCTAAGATCCCAATTTTTACTGTATCAACCCTGAACCATTTCTGCTGAAGGGTCTCACCTTCACATTTAGTTTAATAATTTTTTATCACGTTTTACTACTAAAAACACCAAGGAGACTAGCATCCCGAGGGATTTGTAGGTATAGCTTTTAAGACTACTTTCACCTTCATTTTTACAAATAATGTAATCTTTGATGAAGTTGTCATCAGACTATGAGTAATACCAATGGCATTTATTTGAAGTGCTAAACTGTGTAACAGAAACAGCCTTGCATCCACTGTCACCTGCAGTCTTACATGCATGATGTCCAAGATACTACTAAAGAGCAGCTGTACTTCAACAGTTGAAGTATTAATAACAATCTGCTACTTAAATGTCTGTTGTACAATAGTGGATATACAGTATTTCACCGACTACTCTAGATGTCAGCACAGGAATTAATACCTGGTTCTATATTATTCAAATGCTGTCAGTGTCAAAAAGAGAGAATTTTAAAAATTACATTAAGGTACAAAACAACACACCATAAACTGGCAATAAACCTTTCAATAGAAAGAACAAGTATAATATTTATAAGAAAAGTTACCGGTATTTAAAATCCAGTTAAAACCTAAGCCAAAATCCTAACTATTGATGACTGTTTCAACATATTCTGGAGAGAAAAAAATAAATAAATAAAAAATTTTTAAAAAAAAACCTTTTTTGACGAAACACACCACAAATTATCAACAAGGTAATATTCTGAGAGAAAGCATATTTAAAACTTGTACTGTGGCTTTATCTGATAAGGGAAGTAAAAAAAATGAAAAATATGAAACAAAGCTTGTCACCAATTTGGAGGAGCAAGTATTTAATGCTTTTGTAAACTGTGGCAAGCTATCACATTTTCTGTGCACCTCTTCTGAACATATCAGATTTAATGGAGCTCCTCTTTAATGCATAATTTACGTGTCACCTTTACACTTGAATGGCTTCTACCTCTCGACTGACTAGAGTGCGCTAATGGAATAGTGTCCTATGAACACCACAACAGGATTTTACCATTGTCTGCTGTTCCACAAGTGACTTTACCTTACTATCAGTGCATTTTTCTCTAGTGAAGAACACTTAAACATAATACCTGAGAGCCTCATGTTGCTACCATTAATCCTCCTATTAAAAGAATAAACCAGTTATGTTGGTACAAAAAAAAACAGTATTTTGTCCTTTCTTTCTTCTTCCCTGAACAAGCATTAATTATGAAATCTGAAGCTCAAATTGTATTGGGAACAGTCAATTAAGCTACATGTTTTAAGGAGTGGATGATATGTTTAAAAATTTGCATGAACTTCAGAAGTACCTACATGTACTTCTGCTTAACTGTAAGGGCAGCAGGTAGTGCAGTGGTTAGAGCTGTCACCTTGCAATCAAAGGACCAGCATTTGAATCCTCTCTTTTGCTGTAGTACCACTGAGTAAGGTTCTTATAATAAATCATTCTTGTAAAAATGACCAAGTGCTATAAATAGGTAAATTATTGCAAGTGGCTTATCATTGCAAGTCACTCTGGGCAAATGTGTCCCCTAAATAATTCATCATCAACAACAACAACAACAACATCAACAAAGTGCACAAAGTTGTAGAAACCCACTTTTTACAGTGTATGTAATAAATTCAATTGCAAGCTACACTTCACAACAAAGCACAGAACACACACATACTGCTGAGAAACAGGTGGTCGGCAACCACGCTGTCTGCTGACTATGGGGGAGTTATGCGTGCAAATTACTATTCTATGCTACCACTTGAATGACTCACTGACTGTCAAGCAGTAAAGGCCTCAAATGCAACAATTCCACTGACATTTACATGCCAGGATATAAGAAAATACAGAAAAAGGCCAGTGTGATCTCATAAACTGAAAGGTCACTGGCAAAACCATAAGGAAGAAGTGGCAGATTTCAGCTCATGGGACCAGTCACCTCCTGAAAACAACAGTTTATCTCCAACATAATGCAATACATTGTTCTTTTAGCTCTATCCCTTGCTGCTGCACTAGCAGACTTAAAAAAACTATTCCATTTCACCTAAATAATTCCACTGTGCTCTGTATAGTCCTTTGACCTATATTTTAATTTCAGGAAGAGCTCTTTCCAAAGGACCTTTCTTTAAAGAACATGTTATTCCAGCAAGTAGCTCAGAGAATAAAAATGCAGCTTTCAGTAAATACCATCACTATCTGAGACCCCAAAGAAACAAGACAAAGTCTCAAAAAGCAGTTATCTGAGATTTACATGAAAAGCCATGTTACAGCAGAGTGAAAACCACACCATTTCACATTTTGGGAGAACAGCAGCATCATTCTGTGTCATTAAATAGTTGGTGGCCCCCAGTGTGTGTGTAGATGATGAGGGGAAATTTTCCATTACTAAAGGCTACTCTGGTTCCAGGACAGCATCTGCTGTGTCATCATAGGGGGATAACTAACTTAACTTGCTCTCCGCCGAGTTTCTCCTTCCCTCTGCAGGCAACATGCTGACATAGCCACATTTGGATTACCTGACCACATAAACAGCTACATTCATTAGTGGAGCACAAACAATGCAGTATAAAATATTATCCCAATCCATACAATTACTACAGTATCACCATACTGAAATATTGTCACCGATTACTGACTTGGCTGACACTTTCTCCAAGGCAGCTCACAATATTATGTTTCTATACTACGTTTTTTTTTTTTATAATTAACTATTAAGTTAAACAGCTAGGTAATTTCTAGAGGAGCAACTCACAGCAAGTATCTTCATCAAGGATAGTGCATCAGGGCCGATTTGAACCTGGGACCTTCAGGTTGTAAGGATGTAGCTTTAACCAATAAACTAAATGCTCCCCAATGAACCTACTGAAAGTACTGACTACAGATGTTTTCCCCACAAAAGTGCATGATATGGTATTGATGACATCTGTTCTTTAAACTTCTAAATTATAACATAGCAGTTTTTCCCAACCAGGACTCCCTACTTAATCAGTTAAACAAAACACAATAATAAAACAGTAATAACAGATGAACACAAATGAATCCTAAAATTTGTATATGTTGAAAATATTTAATGTGATCGCATACAACAAGCAATACCTGCATTTATGTTCACATTACAAGCAAGACTTGCTGCTTCACACCAGTCAGCACAACGACAGTTTATACTTCAATCCTCTTCCACAGCTTGTACACAAACACCACCAGTTTGCCTGAAGTGTAAGAGGAAAGATGTTAATCTCCATCCTGGGCTGTGATCTTCAACTAAAAATGCTTATTAGGAAAGGGCAGAATTACAGAGAGATTGTGCATAAGACTACAAATTAAAGATGGCTACCAATAAGCTTTAAGGCTGGGGGCAAGCAGTGTTACTCCAAAACAATGTTCAAAACAATGTGCATTCACTGTGATATTTACCTCACAAATTTTAAGCGCACTACAGCCCCACCGCAGCCTATTAGTGTGCTCAGTTGATATATGATCATGTGTGTTTCACGGCAGACCACAAGCACTGCGTTTTGTTGATAACTAATCTCCTGAGAGCTTGAAACTGTGGAAAAAAAGGTGTCTTCACACAGCCATGGCTCCCCAACTTTATTAGCATATCATCTCCACTTTTACTTTGCACTTTTAAATATTTACTATACGAAATGTATATTACACATATATTGAAATCGAGTGAGAGACTGAGTACCGCATATTTTGCAAATGACTTCCTTTCACTGACCACAGTATTTGCCCTTCACTGTTTTGTTAAGGCTATCCAACATATATACATTATATATGTAATGTTACAATATACAAGTACTGTAGGAGCGATTTTTATACAGCTGGCTACAGGAGTTGTTAACTTCCCTTTGCATTACACACACACACACACACACACACACACACACACACACACACACACACACACACACACACACACACACACGTCATTTGCCAGATGCTTTTCCACAATATAAAATACAATTGAGAAAGAAAAAATTGCATTGCACCTTTCAGATATCTTCACATATCAGATTTTTGAGACCATAAATGGCCATAAACCCACAAGACAACAAGACGTGCAATCACCCAATTATCATAATAGACACATAGTGCCGATATTGTCACTGGCAGAAATACGGGGGAAACTGTGTTCAGAAGCACCCATTTTCAGCAGTGATTCTCTTTGGCCACATACATTCAGCTGTATTCATTTAATCAGTCTGAAATTGATCGCTTTTAATTTTACTCACTACTGCTGACTTTAACAGATACATTTACTATTCTTAACCTTCATTACGTTAGGCGTACCTTTATTTTAGTATAAAAGTAATTTTTAATGGTAGCTAATTTGCACATTACTACGTACATAATCTTTGTAATGAAAACATATTCTACCAAGGCCTCCAACAAATTAAACAACTAAACCTGTTTGACTAACATACTACATTTGAGTTAAAACTATGCATTTAAGCTCAAAAAAAAAAAAATCAAATTATTATTCGATAAGCCTGTGTATGATTCATAACTGAATGAAAATGAAACAGATTAATACAAATACATTCCTCTGTCAGTATTATTCAAAACTTCAGGCAACTATGTCAATCTTACACCATGATACCATTTCTATTTTTTCCAAATAATATGGGTAGTATTTAGGTTCATATCAGCAACATGGAACATACATTTTGAAACGTGTGCGAATCAGGCAAAATGGTGTGCAGCGAGCTTCAATACAATAAGTCTGCATTCCTTTCTCGTAAGCAGCGCCATTTTGAACCAGAGTTGAAAGTTCAAAGCAAATTAAGCAAAATGGGTTCCCAGTTAGTGAAAAAAAGACCATTTTGCTAAAAGACATTTAGAGAACCAACAAAACAGGTGGGCTGCCATAGTCCCTTGATAATCAATTGCATCACTGCAGATAAATATAAACAGAAAATAATTTATTTTCAAAAAAAGCATTAAGTATGTTTAGGCTACTTAAACATGTTTGAAGTACAAATCAAATTTTGACAAATCCGTCCTTAATTTTTTTTCCTTGTAAGGCAAGTGTTTATAGAGTACAAAGGTTGTTTTAATGATATTTATTAGCTACATCTGTGAAAAATAGGGAGGGTAAGATGGGATAATTCTCAGTCAACCACTTTTTATCCAAACAGGAAACAATTAGAAAATCTTAACAAAACTGAGTTACTTAAGTCAGTAGATGGTTTCAACAATATGCAAGAAAATCATATTAAAGTCATTTGGCATTTCCCACTTGCTTTTTTGTCTTTTTTGTCCATGTTTAGAGAATCAGGTGCATCTTTTCTGGCAACACATGCTGAATTCAGAACATTCTCCTATGACATTCTCCTATGACCATTTACACATTTTCTGTTATTGAGTAGATATGCAACAAGAAAACATGCATATGAATTAACATTCAAATCAATACAAATAAATATTTCATGAGTGCCATCTCAAGAGCGGGTGAAATTACTGTTCTAACTACTTAGGGACTGAAAGAAGGCAGCCTGCAAAACAAAGAAAATTAGTTTTTGACCTTAAAAAAATGTTCAGCATTTATAATAGAATTGAACTTTTAGTGGACAACTACAGAAAAACCAAATCTTTACATGATATTTATACCACCAAATTCCAATACTTATGTTTTCCATGCATTAAGCACAGAGCAAGAGGTTAATGATCTGCAGGTAAATGTCTAGTTGTATGCAGATGCATTATATGTGCTACATGTATGCAATTCCTTTCCCTTCTAATGTCAATTTGTACAAGGTGTTTATTTTAATAGTAACCTCAATTATTCTCTCTCCTTAAAAGAGACAGAATATTGGGAGCTGTTAAAGCTGACTTAATAAATAGTATAGCAACTTGTTTGATGATTTGTGAATTTATCAATATTAAGCTGACATTATTTTGAGAAATGTTTGCAAAAAATATTTATTAATCTAAGTTGGTAACAATGAAATTATTAGACTACACTATAATGATTTTATTCTGCCTAACAGTAATCACTGAGTTGCATGATACTTGATCAGAAAGGCCCAAATAAATATGCATTGAAATAAATATAATCCTTGCAAATAACATCAAAAGAATTTCTTCTGGAGTGGAAAAAAATAAGATGAACATTTTATTTAAAAAAAATAATTTTACACAGCTTAAATTTATAAATATCCATATTTGAAAACATATGTATTAGTTAATATTCAATTGTACAAAAAAAGTCATAATTAATCAAGACAAACAAAAAAAACAAATAAAAAAATAGGCCCTTGGCTTAATTTATTACTGTTCGAAAGCTAATTCCAATTTACAGACCTATCATTAATTTCTATCATATACAAGTGATATATGTGCACCACTTATTAACTCAACTTCACTACATGACATTTAAAAAAATAAATAAACTATACAACTATAAGTGCATATTGACAAAGGTGTGAGATCTACACAGTGCTAGGACATACGTGCTGTAACAGCTCCCTATTGTCTGTAGTACCTCACTTGAGGGGAAAAAAAGAGAAAATATCACTTGCATTTGGATGACTAATCAACAGTATAATTTATGAAGTATGTCATAACTCTACACAGATTTGATTTTCCAGAAACTGTGACTTCAGGCTTCTTGTGTCCTACTCTGCTGGGTGAGTTTTAGGGCAAAAGTTAAAAAAGGACATAGTCCCTTGCTATTTTTTTCCTCATTTTTAGAAGGAGATCTTTCAGCTCCTCATCACCTGTCTGTCAAAACATCCTTCCACACCAGAACATGTTCCATTTTCAGCCACAGCTAGGCATGAATGGGCTGGCATTTTGTTTCTAGCAAACTACATCAATCTCACAGCATTCACACCGAGGATTAAAAAAGCAGGGATTCACACACTGTGAAACAAAATTGTAAAAAAAAAAAAAAACTTACATTTCCACAATTGTAACAGATTATTCTCTCAACCTAAAAATTACTTGAGCTTGTCCAAATGTAGCAGTCATGACACAGAACAAGCAAACCTTAACAAAAGTTGGCCTGGAGAGTGTACGACCATTCTTTTTCAAAACATGTCTTCTGTTTTGCTTAGCGTGGGGTCTGAATCAGCGAGTTCTTATTATTATCATCATCATCATCACCATCATTAGTATCATTATTATCATTATAATAATAATAATAATAATAATAATAATAATAATAATAATAATAATGTTACCTCAGAACAAAGTGTTAGGGACAGTACTTCATTTTTTATATCATTTTAATCAGCTTTTTTATTTAAATGATAAATGAAAAATTATAGCAAAAGCATAATTCATTTTAATCCAGTTATTTCACTCCAAATAAAAATCTGGATGACATTAAGTTATAGTTTCTACTAGAGTTTTCTGCATTATGTGCACTAAGCTCTGTTGTATTTGTACTTGTCTTTTAAACTGATTTTGTCCCTGAAACCCAAGCGAAACCTCACCTTTTCACCTCAAGGATCCAATCAGCTTATATTATAATCATATTTCAAATACTAGATTATGTAAACTATGTAAACTGAAGCACAGTGAGAGAAGGAAAAAAACAAAAATACTATTGTTTTGTAAAATCACATTATTAACCACTATTTTTGAAGCAGCTGCTCTACAAACAAAAATGAAAAACTCCGAACTAAAACTTACTGGGTTCGGGTGACGAGACTGCAACAAAGCCACTTGACACGGGTGCCTCTGTACTTAAAAAAACTGCTTGTCTGGCTAAAAACTGCTCATTCAAAAAAGAGCTGGAATGCTAGAAATATTGTCAGAAAATATGTCCAAAAATATATAAAAAATAAAAAACGGGCTTACAGTAAAATTAAAATTATTTCTTCCACGAAGGATTCCCAATTCGAAAGCGGTGGGATGAGAGGCTCGCCCGGCACGAGCAGCGCAAAGCGCTCGCCAGACATGCGAATGACAAGCGAATGACATGCGAATGACACGCAGGAAGTTTTCTCCCACGTCTGAGGCAGAGCGCGTGCGCACTACGCGAAGCCCGCCGTTTCACTCTCTCACACACACACACACACACACACACACACACACACACACACACACACACACACACACACACACACACTACGAAGCGGCGTTACGGTGCTCTGCAGGGGGCGAGAAAACACACACCTCCCGGTGCAGCTACAAACATGCAAACACACGCCTTTACAGCGAGGGACGAGTCTCGCAGAGAATGCTCCGCTGCTCGAGACTGCAAGGCGCGCGCGCGCCGCCTTTACCTCCGCGGTGGCTGTAGCCCCGGTGTCCGCGCGCGTCTCCCCGAGAGCTCGGCCACTGTCTCGCTCTTCAGACCGGCAGCCGCTGCCGTTTCATCCTGCGCGGGGATGGTCTCCCGCGGCGTCCCCTTCCCCTCCTGTCACTCGGTGGCGCTGTGCAGCCCAGGGCAAAGTGGCAGCTCTTCACCTCTCATTTACACACAGCAGCTACCCGAAGCGCGAACGACTGCTTCATCTGGCCCACCGCGCCGTTACTTTATCCTCGCGGCGCTCCTCCCCTTCAACGGCGCCCGGCTCACGCGGAGAGCCTCACAGCGCCCCCCGTGCGCCGAATCGGCGAACTGCACTCGGCGAAGAGTGAAGAAGAGGAAGGCTAATTTGTCCCCCAGTTTGTCCCCCTGTACATTATTTGTGCATAACTCCCGCGAGTATCATTTCAATACTGTTTGTCCCCCATTGCATAACTATTTATTATTGTTGTTGCTACTACTGTTGTTCTTACTATTTTATGGTATATATAATCTGTTCTCTGTGCTAAACTGTGTTGTTTGAGCTCTGAACTTGTGGTTTGCAGCTCTGCTTCTTCAGACCTGGGACAGAGGCGGATTGTGCTATTAGCACATTTCAGTTTATTTTACTATTTTTTGCATAATCAAACATATTGGTTAAATGCTGACCTTATTAATAAACAAAGAATTAAACCAGTAGTCCTTCAATTTATTGTTCTGTGTTTCGCACCTGGAACCCATGGGACCGAAGACAGAACTGAAATAGAATAAATGAAACACTGGTACTATTAAGCTATTTTTGTGTGACTTCACACTGTGTTTAATACAAAGGCATTCCATTTCTTGAGATAATATGTTCATGTGTACAATAATAACAAAATAAACAACTATGACTTCTATAAACGCAACTTTAGAAATAATAATCAAAAGCCTAAATGTCTTCAAGGTGGAGTGCTTGTCACTGAAATGAATGTTGTTTGAAATGTTTATTGATTGTATTTACCATACTAAATGCAGAGTCTTACCGGGAAACAATCTCACCGTGGTACAACTTAATAAAGCAGGAAATTGCTGGCTAACAGCTTTGCCCACTCTCTAATTCAACATTAAGTATAGACAGGGAAATCCAATCGAAAATGTGACAGCTCATTTGATAGCCTCAAGACCTTCCTCTTAACAATGGTGCATCTTTGCAAGAAATCCGAGACACTGAAGGGCTGAGTAAACATAGGCAAGATACAAACGTGACATTTTGAGACCTTCAGATTTTAAAGTTCTAGCTGACATTTGCTAGAAACAATTGCAGATGCAGAACTGCACATTCTTCCGGTTTTTGCATAACCATTGCTCTGAGTCCCTTTAGTTATATGTATAACTAAACCAATATGACTCCTGAAATAAAACCACCTTCAAAAGATGCTTTTAAGGAAAGTTACAATGTTGTCAGAAACATTCTGAAAGATTTAGCATGAGTGAACACACAGATGCAGAAATCTCTGAGATTTCTGAAAAGTGTACATCCCCAGCACAAATGACAGCCTTATCTAGCCCCATTGATCATCACCGACCACAATCAATTTCAGAAATTGCCTAAGATGGCTGATGCCTATTGACAGGCATGATCCACCAGTCAGATGAGTAAAACAGTTAATATGGGGGAAAATGAGGAAGTCTATCATCAAGAAGAATACTACAGGTTCAAAATAGAATAAATGCTATACAATGCAGCAGCCCTGTGCAACAGTCCACTCGATGTCACTACAGGACTGTACAGTCATCCATCCATCCATTTAACCATTTGCCTTAAATGCCTTATGCTGGCCAGGGTCACAGTGGTCCAGAATGTGTCCCAGAATCACTGTGCCCCAGCTATGCAATTACGCCCTGGGTGGCGATGCCAGTCTAGCAAAGAAATGTCAACTGGCCATAAAGAAATAAAGAGCCTTCAAAGGAAGCCACAATCAGATTAGTCTTGTGCTCAAATGTATGTTTATCCAACATTTTACTGAACAGAACAGCAAAACGAAATTTACTCATGGCTATAATGTGCTATGACAGACATAGCCAAAACCACTGCATCTTAACCTTTGAGTTTCCTCGCAATGCTCCTTTGACTGTAAAAACCTGCAAAACATATTTGATACTTAATTATCAAGTGTACTTTACTGAAAAATGCAAACTAGTGTAATACAATAGTTAATAAACATAATAAAATAGTTCCCGATGTTCTTCCATCACAATATACAGCATCATTAGCTTATCATTTCTTATGATGCAAAAAACAGATTTGTTTTTTGATTATACCTGAAATCATAAGTCTATGAGCTTAACCAAACTCATAAATATGCCAGGAACCTTACAATGCACACAAATTCATAGGAAAACCTCATGAATCCAGGGACATTACAGACAGTTGTACCATGCCTGCCACCAGCACTTATTCACCTCACAAACTTGTTTGGACACCTTGCCAGGGATTTCCTTCAGCCTGGAACACCTGGGTATAAGTTATATTTAGACTGTGTAAAAATTTGATATGGACTCGGGGCTTCACTCGATTCTTGGAAGAGCATTTGGAAAATAAAGCCTACTTTTAATATTGGATCAGAAAAACAAAAATTCACATCTGGGGGAAGAGTTTTGAACAAAAAGTATCAGTAACCACTGCAGGTGGATGTAAGTGCAGTGGATGGAAATCATCAGCAATAATGTGCTGATCAGTCATAGGTAAGCCAGAGAGGACAGATGATCCTCAGAGGATCCGTCAAAGTTCCCATGTGGACCTCTGGTTTTGTCCAAGGTAACGGGAACCCGCCTATTAATGGGAAATGGTAAAGCTGAATACTAGAGCGAAAAATCAGGGTACAGAAAGGACTGCCTGCAGCAGCAGTGCAGGGGGAAAAAACTCTAGTTCTGAAATTCCGAAAGAAAAGAACACACTCAATGACTGGCCTGAAAAACACAAACAAAAAGATATCCTTGTTTCGATATTTACAATCACATCTGGCATGTCTAAATCTGATTAGAGAGGGCTGTGGGGATGCTGAAACAGAATAAAGGGGGAAAAGGTAATTCCAAAAAACAGCCTGATAACAGTGAGTCCCTTTGCCAGGTGTGTGTTTGTCTCACTGAAAAGCGTGACAAGCCGACTCCACAGAGAGCACTGCGAGAATAAGGTTTAGAAGGAAAACGAAAGCAACATACATCTCCTGGCTACTGCTCAATAGAACATTTTTCTCTTACTGCCGGTACATTTAGAAGGATTTGCTTCATCATGTCATTACGGAAATTAGAGGTAGCACAAAAATTTCATTTTTAGTACCACATTAGTTTTTCTCTTTCATGTACAATATTAACAGCACATACTATATTATAACGCTGTGAATAAGAAAAAGGAAAAAGAAACAAAAATAATCAACCAGTGGATGTTACATGTACACACACTTACTGCAATTTTATCTTTTGTTTTGTCTGAAGTCAACACTGAAATCAAAGCAAATTATGTCATAGCCTTTTTACTAATCTTATAAAGACACTGTATTTAAGTTAAAAATAACTTTATCAGTATTGCTAAAATTACTAAAAATAAAATTTGTTTAGCGGCAACATATGAAGTTGGCACAGACTGAGTCAAACCCACAGCCTAGGAACTATGAGGCATCAGAAAAACTTGCTGCACTGCTGAGCTGCAAAATTTGATGTTCATAAAGAACTGAACACTCATAAATGTATCACTCAGTAACTATGCATCTTATGAGCATGAGGTATGTAGTGCATTTGTAAGATTTAGAAAGAAAATTGTGTTAGCTAATAAATTGGTGTACACTACATGTTCAAATCATACTTAAAGTAATACATTTATGAAAGAGTTCAATTCTTTTTAAATTACATTAAATTAAGGTTCTCAACAGGTCCTCTTTACCACGACCACACATTGAAAGCACATTAAATTACGAGTAATATTTTCAAACTAAATTGAAAAAAATCTTTTAAAAGTAAAGGTCAAGCTGTCTCCTAACACCCAGCCACAAGTGCTATGCTGTACCCACAGAAGTCCAATCTTTTGTAGAGTAGGAGGTTTTCCACACTTCCTGAAGGTCTTTATTTGATTGTCAGCAATGACAACTCCGTTTGTCATGAGTCTCCCAGCATTTTCCCCACTGGCCCCAGTAGCTGCCTACTGGGCGAAGTTTCTATCAGGGACCAGAAGAGCAGCAAGCCAATCTCCCCCAGCCAATAGCTGACAAAGACTGCGCATCCATACAGTACACAGAAGAGAAGGTGACAACAAGGAACAGATGGTGCTTGTTTTGCAGAAATAACTCACACTAAATCTTTCTGCCTGCCACACCACAGGCCTGCCCTGTTCATTTCTTCACTTTATGACATAAACACAAATTTAAGGAAACGTGGAGAGCATGACAAGCACAGCACTTGCAAAGTAATTACTAAATGCAAAGCAGAAGTCAGATTATAGACAACTGAAAAGGATGAAATAAATTGTTACGCACTCTAATACTGCTTACAGTCTTAATACATTTATGAGTCTTGGTATGTCTTTTGCATACACGGCAAGGACACAGACCTCCGCATTATTCCTTGCTGCTATGGCAGCCTGTGAATTATTGAGATTCTTTTGCCTAAAAATCAGTGTAAAGGTTCACAGGTCTGGACCTGAGAGTCTCCACCATGAGGTGGAGACCATGAGGCTATGTGTGGGGCTGTGTGTTACCTCCTGCCATATTACACAGATGCCTCTCATGCTACTGAGCCGATATTTCCAGCCAAGTTCATTGACATGTTCACCCAAGTGACTTAATTGACAACCAACACCATGCAGCACTGAGACGCATTTAAAAATCACAGCGGCTGTTGTCACAGTGCCAACCGTGAAGTATATGATGTTGTCCTAACCTGCCTAACTGCTCAAACTTCTTCAGAGGAGGCAGAGGATTACGAGAGTGTGTAAATTAAAGTCAGGAATGTTTTCCACAGCCAGTGCACCCAGGTCATGTGACAAACGTATAGTAACGTGAGCTGAAATGGCATGACTGAAGCGTGCGCTTCTTGCATCTGCACCTCCTTCCTCACCCCACTTTGACATTAACCAGACTATTAAGCTGTCAGCCTCCCACTGTGCCCCCTCGTGGCTGGAGGGCAATCATTGGCTTAACCTGCTGCGACTGGCCACTGGGGTGACTTAACTTAAATGCTATGCCGCACTGATGCATTTTATTAAGCAGTGACTTCTGGGGCCTGGATTTCCCCCACCAGATGCACTCTTACTGTATTGCAGACATATTGGACTCAAATAGACAGCAATGCCAGTGTCTTCTGCTCAGATTCATATTAGTGCCACAACCAGCTGGAACACAGCTATTATTGGAAACCAAATATGTGCACAGAATGCATACGGATTATTGTGTTGCAAAAGACCATGTTTAACATCTGTTAGCCAAGAGGCGGATGGTTATGCAGGACAGATATGCAGTGGATGAATGCTTGCAGGGCTGATAGGGAATGGGGGAGGGTGTTGGTGAGCTGGAAACAGATAGCCACACAGAGAACTGTCCTAACTGGGGGCTTTTGCTGAATGCAAATTGAGAGCAAATTTTCCTTAGTATTAACTCCATTTTAAAGGAGAGATTTTACATTTTTTGGCCACTACAGAAAAATAATGACATGGTATCTTTGCCGTAACAATCCTCAGGATAAGCAGTTAATGATAATGGATGAATGGATGGATGGATGGATGGATGGATGGATGGATGGATGGATGGATGGACAGAATGCAATGATAGCGATGAGCAGATTTTTGCCGAATTGTGTATGGAAGTCATACGCAAGCTGATTCAGCCTCAAGGAATGGGCTCATTGTTGAACTTCTAAATGTTGTTCTTATCCAGGAATCTCACAGAAAACATTCAGCTGCACAAATAGACAAAACTGCCAAATTGTAAACTGAGTTACTGTTTTGTTGGTTAAGGTCACCATATAATGTCTATATTTGTAAAGCTCAGTCTCTGATTATCTGCTTGTTTATTATGCTTTTCAAACTACAGACTTGAAATTTGGCACAGCGGTACATGTCACTGTATGTAATGTTTTTGTGCTGTCAAGTTTATTTTGCCCCAAAAAGGTTACTCACTACCTTGAGGCTAGTGACATCACAAACAACACGTTGTGACATCACATGTGCAGCGTACATTAAGACGTTGATGGATTTTCTTGCTCCACACAAAGTAGCACTGCTACCTCACACACATGCTGATGCACTTTCTCATTCAAACACACATAAATTGCAAAAGAAAGTTTACTGATATATAATTTGTTATTGCTGTCTGCACATCTGTCTGCATGTGTCATACATGCTCTTCACACACATACAAAATGCAAAAAGTTTAAAAGTAATAAAGTTTGCTGATATATAACTCAGCAAGCTCAGATATATTACTTTATTGTGACATCATGGGTGTTGCTGGCAATGCCATTCGGGTGTTCAACCACAGGAGCCAGTCACTGTTATATGTGAGCAAATATAAATGAGAAATTTAGATATTAGAAATTATACCTGATACACACATAGTGCTACACACATTAGTGATGTCACGGTAATTTTTGTGTCACTATGATTGGCGTGTGTCACTGTCTGTGCCTGTCTGACAGCACCAGCAATGTGCTAAATACAACCACTTTAATGATACAATAGTTTGACGTTTATTTAATATGTAAATACTTTTTACCTTTCCACCTCTACACCTTTCTGACCCGGGCAGCTCCGGCTAACATGAAAATAACTGTAACTGGCAAAACTGTGCTGGGTGAACGATCAACTTTGAACTCTTCTGTGTGACTAGTATTAACTGCAATTAGAAAACATTGTAGTCTGAACTATTTTAAGCTTTGCTATCACCAAAAGGGCAGCGGAGAGATTAATTGGCTATTGACAAAAGGCTATGGAAATGAGACTTTGTAAAGACTCTCTTACTTTGTCAGCTTGAGGCCCTGATTATACCACTTGCAGACCATATAATTTCTGAATCGGTAACAAACCTAAGAACATAGGTGGAACATTTAACACCATCAAAGGGCTATATTTGCTTCTGTATTGGCACATGCTCTTTAAGTTCAACACTCTCTAAAGCAAGCTGAGTCAGACTATTTTGAAAAAGTTATTCTCACATATGACATACTCTACTGTCTTTGCATTACATTATCTTTAAATTTCAGTTTGACTTTTCACTTTGGCTGCATTGACTGACTTGGAAGATTTTTAAAAAAATTTTTCTTACTGGTATGTTGCCATCATTAAGGTACATTCTGCAAATAGGCAAGCTTAAGTCATGATGCTAAACATGGACACGAGTATGGTAAGTGTAAATCTTCAACAATCACTTAACTCACTCCTTGGGTCATGAATGGTCAAGGTGCGGACTCTTGACTAGCTGCAAGGATTATTGGTTGCATGTGGTGTTCATGAGTGCTGGAGATTCTAACAACAGCCATAAGAAGTGATGCACTGTTATTGTGGACATCAAGCTGGAGGTAACAGAGCTGTAAGTAGTGAGAAAATAATGAATGCAAGCAAATTACATAAATTGTCAGAAACTGGTACTGAACAAGATTTTGTGGAGAATGCATGTTTTTCAGCAAATTTAATTATTTGAACTAAAATTAGTTTTAATTTAGTTCAAAGTTAATAAAAATAAAATTGAAAAGTTTCTTAGTTTGAATACATCCAAGAATTTTACAGAGCCTAAAAAATTAAGGAATGTTCTATATTATTTTGATCGCCACTTAAACTGATCTGTAAAATAAAACGAATTATGAACACAAAGAGCAGCCTTCTGGTTTTAACTGGTTTCATGAGATGGAAAGAAGGCGTGTTATTGCAGCGTGGATGTTCATGTCACCTTCTCCTTTTCGCAGTCTCCGTATATAACCGCTAGGTGGCAGCATTGCTTAAAAACAGCTTTGTGTTTTCTGGAGCTTTCTCCAGGGCCTGTTTTAGTGTTGGACATAAGCAGTGGCTCCTTTGTAGATATAATCCATACATACAATTAAGATGAGCTTCTAGAAAAAAGCACTGTTTGCAGGCAAGTGAGTTGCGTAACTTCAGCTTAATTGGAAGGCTTGGTTTAAACTTTGCCCACAAAGGAGTAAAAAAAGATTTACCCTAAGAGCTCCCCGAACCACAGGAGCAGCAGCTTTTAAATTTCTCCTTTTTCTTGTTGCACCATAGACTAACAAGTCTGCTAGCAACATCTGGGGGGCGGGGGAGAGAAACTGGAAGTCAGTAGGGAAACACACCACTCACTCAAGAAGCTGTACCTTAACTAGGGCTGTACTGTATATTACTAATCGTAAATATTTTGGAACCAGAAAGTGCAGAGCACTCATTTCCCCACCAACAAACAGCAAAGCAGCCATGCAGATTATTTACAGCAGAAAGCACGGAAGTCCAAACAAATGCAGGACTGGGTGTTACCCTGTTAGTTTATGCCTAAAAAGCAGTTTTAACAACAGCTCACAGTATCTAAGCAGTTTCCATTGGGAATTTTGTTGAACATAAACCACAACTCCACCTGTATGCCATTGCTTGCATTAAAAGCTTCTTACAAGTTTGCATCAGTCTGTGGGTAATTGTAATAAACACACCAAACCACTGTTTCTCAGAGAAAAGGCATTCTCTTAACCTCAGCAAATATGTTATTTGTATTTTTTACAATTTCATCCTATACTGGGCCCTTAAATTTAATGCATAAATCTGTACATTAATTTAGTACAGCTCATAGTATAAACACTTTTTTAAAAACTTTTCATGAAGGCCTAATACTGGAATATGGAAAGTTAAAAAGCATAAATGTAAAAATCTAAGAGTAAAAAATATAAATAATGCATTCGGTGTAGATACACCCTACGCTGGGGTTCGGAGAAGAGTTTTTCTAGAAGAGAGAAATTGCTGTGTT
This sequence comes from Arapaima gigas, assembly GCA_900497675.1. Classification (NCBI taxonomy): domain Eukaryota; kingdom Metazoa; phylum Chordata; class Actinopteri; order Osteoglossiformes; family Osteoglossidae; genus Arapaima; species Arapaima gigas. The sequence continues at coordinate 514,615 of UFQX01000023.1, read as the reverse complement.
TATTTTAATTAGGCTCTGACTGAAGACAAGTTGTGAAAGAGAAGTGTCAATAGTGAAGTACAGGAGTCAGCAGTGGCGGCTGTGGGAGGCACAGCACACACAGTGGCCTGAGACGCTGTCATCCAAACCATCCCTATTAGCTTTCCATCCCGTCCACCACTTCCTAGCGTAGGACGTGTTAGAGGGCGACTGTCTCGCTTTCTGTTCCATTGTAAAATATTATTTTTATAAGCCTGGAATCTGAGGGAGGGAAACAGTCATTTTTTACCCACTAATGTGTTTCTGTGTCACCAGGGAAGCTGCAAGAAGCAAAATGAAATAACAATATTAGCGTCATGCTGTGAAATAACATGACAAATCAAACTCAGTGAACACGTGTGCCTGAACACATTCTGCTCATAAGTGAATGTCAAGAAAACACACTCTTGCATTTTGATTTCTTATATCGCAGGGAGTTTTGCTTTAGAATCAGTTGTTGCTGAAATCCCAAGTTTAGGTTCAGTATGAGACCATGTAGGAAAAGGGGCTGATTTGTGGTGGGTGGAGGTCTGACTCTTTCCTGCATCATTAGACAGCAGCTCAGCAGCTTTGGTTTTGCTTTGGCTAACAACTCCTCTGTTCATTTAACTGTTTCTCCCAGCAGACCCTTGCATCCTTTTTGACTTAAGTCAGCTACACTTGCCGAACCTTTTACGTTTTATACCTGAAATATCTAGACATTTCAGTGCTAGAACAATAATAATCACTTCGGAAGTACTAAATAACTGCAGTCCAAAAACATGACTTTCAGGTGAATTGGTGAATAAATTGATTTTATTGTGTATGTGTGTGATCACCCTTCAGTGGACTGGTGTTCTGCCAAGGGTATACCCTGTGTCAAGTCCTAGGCCTCTGGGACAGACCCCAGACCACTGCTACCATGCACTGGACAACGTGGGTATAAAATGCGGATGGATGATACAGTCGGGTCCACTTGTGGATATCGGATAAAGGACACAACTTCAGATAAGTTGATTCCAAATAAGGGGATAATGCACTTTAGGGGATATAATTTTCCTGTCCATATTCCAGACATCGGTTAAGTGGATACACACTATTGATGCCTTTGGCAGTTTTGAATCAGTTAAAGCAGCACACCACCACCAATGGGACTTGTCATTTTTCATTTGGCAGGTGAAGCCTGTGTGCTGCTGCACTATCCACAGAGCTCCAAGTTGCCGATTTTTTGTCTGAGCAGATTTTTGCAAACTGGCTACAAACTGTAGTCTGATGAGAGAACTTGTCCTATATCAGTTGATATTTTTATGTTAAAGTATGTTTGCGCTCTCCTACAGATTTAGCAACATAATACTGTTTTCATAATATATTTTTCTGAAGATGATGGTTTACGGCTCCCTCATCATTTCAAGACAAAGGAGACACCACCAATACCACCCGAACCCATTTGCAATGAAATAGCAATACTTTTGAGGACTAATACATGTACATAAATAATAATATCACTTTATACTTTCACATGACCGCATATACTGTATATGTGTTATTGATTAAGTGGGTGATTTCTGGCACATTAAACACAATTACAGTTAAGTGAATACTTAACAAAACTGGATAAGTCTGGTCCTAAGGCTGTCCAGTAAAGTGGACTTGACTGTAGATGTAAATAATGAACTAATGGTCACTGAAACCCATACCAAAGTCTCAAAGCTATTTTTTTAGACTGAATTGCATAAATATGAAAAAAGCCTGAGCAGCAGGACAAGAAGCCATGTCCAGTGAACTTAGCTTTAGGAATTAGGTGCATTTTTAGTTCACAGCTCATCCAGCATCACTTATTCAGCAACATACAACACAGTGATTCATACTCAATATTCATAATTTAAGGGTGGTAAATATACAGCAAATAGCAGTGTGCCTGTGTGATGCGTTTTAATTCTTGCTGCATTAAATATGATTTAGAAAAGAAAAAGAAAAAAAGGGAGAGCCCTCCAGCATGGCAGCTGATCCCTGTATCAGCACATTCTGGGAAGGGGCAGCAAGCATCCAAAGCCTCTGCCACTGGCTTTCTGTCAGGGGCTGCTGTCGAAAATCTGCCTGTCAGTCGTGCCATGTTGATCATCGAGAGTGCAGGGCTCACTGTCTACATCTAGGGGCACAGCATGCTGGGAAAAGCAAGATGAAGCTGCAAAGATTATACAGTACATTTATTTTGGTGATGCTTTAATTCTATTCATTGAAATTTTGTGCATGTGATGTCTTGTTGTTCCCATTACTCCTTCTCAATTCTAACGTGCAATGATGCATAATTTATACCCGCAGCTTCTCAATTTCTTATTAACATGATTCTTTGTGTGTATGGTGTAGGCTGGATTAACCTCTTCCTAACACGAAAGTGAGAGAACACCAAGAGATTTTAGCCGAGCAGCTAAATTGGTTATAGGTTCAAAACCTGTGGGAAAACAGAGTGCCGGAGCTTTAGGACCTCAAGGGTCATCATGCCTTGAGCTCACATGACCGTGTCATTTACAAAGAGCAGTGTCAACCCAAACTACAGAATTAGCAAATTTGCAAGATCTCCTTTTTGACAAAGTGAATTCTGTAATAGCAGGATCAGAAGGAAAGGTCCAAGGACTGTCAAAAGGTCTGTGCAGCCTTTTTAGGACATAATTTATTATTTATATTAAACGCATTTCACACTGTAACAGTAGTAGGCCAGTCACATCAATACTCCATTTGATTTAAATGAAACAACAAAGGGTTGATTTTAGAAATCCCTGTGAAGCATGCACCTCAAAGTCCATCAAAGATTAGTTTTGCATTGTTTTTCATCAAGTAGCTGCGATACAGGAGTTAAGACAAAATCCCTCCTCATTTTTGACAAATAAAAATAGCCTCTAACATGGATTATCTGACTCCTGGCTTTGGTCAAACTCAGCGGCCTCATCTCTTTTTCATACCATGTCCTCTGACACTTTACTGCACCATTTTAAAATGTCAAATTGTACTAGACAAACATCGACAGAATTTGAGCAAAATATTATAAGCTTTAGGCCTACGTATAATGTAATCTACCAGAGGGCCAACACCCATATATCTGCAAATTTAGTTTAAGTCAAGGCTTAATGTTTAAATATGTATACAATGTACTAATGCAGCCAAACAGAGACACATAATAAAAATGTTATCTGGCATAACATCTTACATGAATTATTTCATAATTCATTCTAAAAGAAATGGAGACACTGTAAGCATTAGCATCCATGATTATTATGCATCAAATTTTTAAATCCAATGTTTTCCTGAGAATGTAAAAAAATAAAGATAATCCATTATGCATTTCACTATTTATTTACTCAATAAAATTAGACATAACATCAAATCAGATACATTACGACCAAAACACCAGAGGCAGTGATCTCATCATGCACAAAATTCTCAATACCTTCCCTAAGTTAAAAAAAAAAAATAAAAAAAAATAATTCCTTCAACATTAGCACCAAATCAGCACCAACTTATAAGTAAAAAAAAAGGTTTAACAAATAAAAGCAATACATTTGAAAAGGAATTAAGTTTAAGGAAAAAGAAAATCTTCTCCTGCTAGGCAGGCTGTATCATCCATAGGGCACATGCCACTGACTATAAAACACAAATAATTCAAGTAACATTTAAATACTACAAAATGTCCACATTTAATCATCCAGAATATGGTTATTTCACATAACCTATACAGGCAGAAGAAAATGGGGAAGTGGAGACTGCATTCGAAGTAGTGCTGTCTGCATGGACCGTTAATAATGAGGCGATGGGGTGTACAAACACTGGCACAAGTTTAATTGGTTATTCTAATCTTAAGACGGTCTTCACTGCTATACCTGTCCTGTGTCTGTGTATTGCATACTATATATAAACAATCTCTGAAAATAAATGTTGCCATTAATTAAATATAGTGCTTATAAGGTACAACTTAAATAAAATACAAAGTTTTGGTGCCAAGCAAATGAGGAGCTTGTCTTATACAGCTTTAGTAAGTCCACAAACGGATAAAAGTTCCCCTAGCTGGGTGTGTACAAGTACTGCATGGTGTCTGACCTGGAGCCTCAGTTGTCAGTTTTAAGTAGACCTAACGAGCCACATAACTATCTTTAGAATTCACTCAGTCAACTAGCCGACCAAAACTGCACGGCGTGATTCACCAACAGAAACGACTCTTCTTAACTTTCGCATTTTATGCTGGTCTGAGCAAAAAAATAAAAAAGGTGGACTGATGGGAGAAAAAGAATCTCCTAAAAGTCTCCTCTACAACCAAAAGACACAACGCAACCAGCAAACCAGCAAAGCGAGGAGGCACCGCGTTGCTGGGCGAAAGTGACTGCAGCTTGCCTGATATTTGTTCACTGACTTCTCCTTGTCTCCGTGAGCTGAGATACCATGTCCCTTTATTAAACGTGTATCGATCAAACTTAAGAGCACCACTTCAGAAGATTTGCTACATTACTTCATGTGCCCAGCACCTCCTTCAGGAGCCATAACTGAATCTCTACATCAAATCTGCCACTAGGCTTCAGCTGACCAGCTTCCGGAAAACGGGGGTGTTGAACACCTCTGTGTGGTTGGTTGGTTGGTTGGTTGGTTGGTTGGTTGTTGAAATTTTCTGCGATGTTGATCTAGACAAGTCCTGCTGACACTGTTCTCCTCAAATGAAGAACTTGTCCAACTCTTCCTCCATGATCACATCAGGTACCATCTGATCAGTCACTTCCTTGTCATTCCTGCCATGCCCCAGAGCCAAGGAATGGGTGCTGGAGGAGAACCAAGGGTGTTCCAAGATTTCTCTGGATGTGAGTCGTTCAGTGGGCTCCCGCCGAAGGATGCTACGGATGAGGCACTTGGCCTTGGGTGTGAGGGTCTCCGGAATGCTGAACTGGCCCCGGCGAATTTTGCTGAAAAGTGAGCTTGGCTCCACGTCGTGGAACGGGTAGCGGCCCACTAAAATGGTGTACAGCATGACCCCAAGACTCCAAACGTCAGCTGCCTTGCCGGAATAGCTGCCGGTCGTGTTGAGGATCTCAGGGCTGACGTATGCGGGGCAGCCGTGTTTGTCCGACAGGGAGTCATCCTCCCCCTCCAGGATGTAAGCATCCTCCAGGCTCTCCAGCTTGATGAGGTTTCTGCAAAAGAAAACAAACAAATAATAGACAAAAGCAATTGAAAAGCAATCCTCTTACTTGCATGGACACAAGGAAGAGGATTGCAGCCACTCTAGAGAAAGCAATTATACACAATTCATTTGTTGTGTATGCATCTTTGATTTGTAACCAACTGCTTAATACCCATGATGCTTCTGCATGACTTTCTACTTTGTGACACTTAATACAATTAGTTTTAAGCAGTCAAAGTCCATCTTGCTTAAAAATAAAATAAACTGAATTAAACCTGAAACACCTCATGGTCTGTTTTCCACATTGGAAATGTCTAATCTGTGCAAATGGAAATGGTCTTTTTTTACATTTAAGTGATTGGAAGATAATAATTAAGCAGTGTTTGATTTTTATGCTTTTAAAATATCACGCTGACATGTCAAAAGGGGCTTTCAAGAATTTAAAATCATAAAACTTATTACTTTTATCTGTAAGTGTTTGAAATAATATTTTGTATTCTGTGTTTTAACACTTTGACCACCATCAAAAAGAAATTAGGTAGAGAATTAAACAGTCTGTTGTCTATTAAAAAAACCATATTAAGTACAAAAATTTAAGGGAAAAGTAAGATGCCCAGGTATTGTTAAACTGGTCCTTTCCTGCACAACCTGTTGTCCTCGAGGTCAGATATATCCTCCAAGCACAGTGTGGAAAACGTGGAGGAACTAGGCTTACAGTCAGATTGGAGCACATTGAAGCCTGAGAAGAAGTGCTTATTCACCAAAAGGAATAAAAAGTACAGCAAAAGCAAAAAGTAATGTAAAGCAGGGCCCTCCAAAGCTTCTCAAGAAATCAGCTCCCACAGAAAGATGACATACTACTGAAAGAGGCGTTTCCTGTTCCTGATCTGATTACACCAAGAGTACCACTTACAAGCCACCTTTCGTAAATAGCACTCAGGACCAACAGAGATCAGTGCACTGCGTTACCTCTCTTCATTCTGGAAGACAAACTTCCTCAGCTTGAGGTCCCTCAGCACGAGGCCGTGGTCGTGGCAGTGTGCAACAGCCGAGGCTATCTGATGGAAGAGTCTCGCTGCCTCATCCTCCTGCAGCTTCTTACAGGTCCGCACAAAGGAATGCATGTCCCCATGGCCCCTCCTGAAGAACACGTAGGCTCGTGTGTCCCCAAGGAGGATCTCCACTATTTGGTTTATATTCTCATGTGCTGACAGGCAAAAGTAGGCGGCCAGTGACTCTTGGTAGCGACTGATGTCAAAAACCTGTGAGAGAAGCAGGCGTTTACTGGTGTGGAAAGAAACCTTTTTGAGATAAATACTACAGTAAAATCACAAAAAAACAGATACTAATTTTTCTAATAATAAAAAGATATTCATATGAATAATGATTTCAGCGTCAAGTTTTATGTTTTGCACCACAAACAGGGTGATAAATGTAATGTGTGAGATGAGCTCCATGGCTTCATTCACCACACATTGTGTTATTCATCAAACATTCACATTTTCATTAACAGGCACTACTTCATTTGTAAATGATTACTGCCACAGCAACGTAACCTTATGGCAAATTTATTATGGTGCCGATGACAAAAGTAACAATTATAATTGTAGCTGTCCGGGGTGCTGAACGCCGTGTAACTTTCACACTGCAGCAGCACCAGAAGGCTGCTGTGAACCCTGACACTGAGCCCGTTACTCTCTCCCCCAGATGGTCAACAAAACAGTGGCCAAAACATTAACCAGAACCACAATTAACTAGAATTAACCAAATCCCACTTCAATAGTTAATGTAATTAGGGTAGGAGGTTCACCCATTTCAAAGGAAGCTGAAGCTTTAACCGAAAATACTTTCTTCAGTTTATACAGGCTGAGTGTGTAAACATGCATGGGACCTTGTGGAAGAACATTACAACAGAACCCTGGCTGGGAATTGAACCAGCAACTTGGAGGTTGAGGACCACTATCTACTACACCGAGTCTATTAATGCAAGAACTTAATGGATGGAAAATAAAGACAAATAGTAGGTTTGTGCCAAATATAATAAATTTCTTCCCTACAGCACTACTTTAGATGCATTAACAGTATTTCAACATTTATGGGCATTATGATGCACATTAAATTTCAAACACTAGAATTTTTTTTTAAATTAAGAATTTAAGGCGTTCCAAAGTGTTACTTTAACATCACACAAGATTTATGTTTTAGATTTAAACTTAAATGAAATAAACAAAAATTAGCAAAAATAATTATTGCTATTACTACTTTGTAGTACGTTTTTCCTCTTTTAGCATATTGTCATAAGCTTTAACTAAGACTTGGAAAACAGAGATAACACATGAACACCACCACAGTAACTTATTTGCACTGCAGCTTTTGCTGAGTGGCAGAGATGCACTGAGGGTGTATTCACTGTCACTGCATTTGGGCCTGCTGCTCTCCAGGTCCACACATCATCCGCCGCATGCGTTAGCATCTCATATTTCTCACATTCACAGTGATACTGCCGTCAGACTAAAGCCTCTGACAATAATACACTGAATACATGCATAAAGGAACATACTAACATGTTTGTGTCCAAAGGCTTTACTGTTGTTTTCCTGATAAGATGCATGTGGTTATCATGTTTCCTTAAAAAGTGTTTTTGTCCACAATAATCACCTGCTTGGGAGGGGGGGGGGGCAATACACAGTGAGCACCAGACATCACACTCCTTCCCCAAACAATGACCCTGAGCCAAGGGCAGGAAGAGTGCTGTGACCTGACCTTGACTGGTCAGGTCACAGCCATCTGCACCTTTACTTATGCACCTTCATATCAACTAACTACTGTGTGCAACTAAAGAAAGACGGTAAAGGGATAAAAAAGGATTAGAAGTCAGTCTAAGTGAATACCACTAATGCAATAAAGTATTTGTTATGATGGTGAGGCGCTGAACGGAAATGGAGAACAAAGCTCTGCTGCGCATCATTCGGAGTCTTTGTTCTTTGTTCATCCACATTCCTCCCGCGCGACACTTTTCGCGGGGCACGTGGTCACCGGCAAGTCGCGAGCCGCCTCATTGTTCCAGCTCGTGACAGAAGAAGCCCCGCGCCGAGCGACCCCCTGCGGCACGAGCTCGACACTCTGCATCCATAACTGTTCAGCCCCCATTTATTCTCATTATTAAAATCGAGTTCAGTCGGCAGTTATACTCTTGTAGCAGCGCTCCTGAGCAGTTTGTTTGTACCCTGAAAAACACCAGCAGGTGGCGTAGTGTTTAGAGCGGGCGCCTTGACGTCTGAAGGTTGCTGTTTCGAGTCCCGCTTTGACCGAGGTTTTTAACCCTTAACTAACACGGTGAAGTAGAGCAACAAGCGGTGTCAGATGCTTACCGAGCCCTGCAGGTCGCCCTGGTGTCGGCTAGATGAATGATCACAATAATAATAATATAATGGCAGTGGCGCCTTACCTTGCACACGAGCTCCTCTCCACTGTGCAGGTACGCGGCCCGGAAGACGTGGTCCCCCTCGAGCGGCTCCAGTAGCACGTACTTGCCGATGCAGGAGATGCAGTGCGACGGGTCGGGGCTCTCCGGTGGGCTCGGCGAGCCCAGATTGGGACTGAAGCTCTGCGCCGAGTCGGCGCTCCTCACACACGACGGGTCCTCGAAGTCGTGCGCTTTGTGCCTCGATCTCCCATGACGCGCGATACTGATCGGGTTTGACCGCTGTACGTTCATGGGTGTCCGCTGTCGAGCGTGTGCTGGTCCCGGGTTCAGTTCTGCTCCGGCGGCGGCGGCTTCACTGCTCAACACACTGTTCAATACCGAGCCTGTGCCCGTCTGTCGCACCTTAAACTACCACTGTCACCCCACGCAGTCCGTACATTAAGTCGTTTTTCAAACTAATTATTGTTTTGACTTTTCAACTCAACGTTTCTTCGTAGTCAACATTTCTTCATAGGGAACAATAACGGGCTGACTGGACAGCAGAGCGGCCAAATGCTTATTGTTGCGACCAGTGTCTAATGTCAGTGACAAACCTGCTTTCACAGACGCTGTGCCAAACTGTTCAATTGTAAATACAAATCTTAAATGCACTAATAATAAAAAGCAGACCACTACTGACCGCGGATAGCTATGTTTATACGTGTATTTAGTTTGTTAGCTCGGCGGCTAGCTTAGCTACGGTACTCTGCGGCGAGCTGCGGACCTCCCCGAATTTAGTAGTATATTTTTATCTGCAAATACAGAAATATGTACGACTCCACGCACGTAACCGAGCCAGCGAGGTAGGTCAGGGGTTCAAATGCATCAAATTAATGTACAGCGAGCTTAGAATAAGAAAAAAAACACAAGTTGAGGGCTAAATGCAGCAGGAGCGAGCGGCGAGCGCGCAGCCGACGTGGAAAGAACGGCAGGAGGAACAACGCGGGATGCGGGGCTACCTGCAGCCGTGTCCCGTAGCGCGCGCCCCGGCGGCTTCCAGCGGCCTCCCGACGATCATATCCATGTAGCCAGACTTCGGGGGGAAAATATATGTATATATGTATTTAAAAATGTATACCGAGCTCACAAGTGTTGCCTCTTCGCTTTAAAAATAGAGTTGTCTTGATAAAGAAAATATGTACTATATATATGTTTAATTCCAAGTTTTCTCCGGCTGCAAAGGGACGGCCGCTCTTTCCCAGGCCTTTTCCGTTCGATTTCAGCAGGACATGGTCCCCCCTCGGTGCCACCGCTCCAACTTACGTGACTAGGAAACTACTCCATTCACCCGGGAGTGAGTCTCGCGCGCACACACATACACACACACACACTCTTACACACACTTCCACTCATACATACACACACGCGCGCGCAGTCGCACGCCCGGCGCTCGCGGGACCACAATGAACCGGTTTCCACGTAAACTGCCGCGCGGGGGGGGGAGCACCCGCCCTAACGTCATCCGAGCTGGGATTCTCTTCTGCTCTGCCATTGGGTGGCCAACTGTGACGCAAATACTGTGGTTGATTCCCATTGGATCGGCTACACTTAGTTGTAATACGTCTCAGAGGTCCCATACAGAAATTCACAATGAAGCTTCGCTGGCGCGTGCATCACAACTTAGTTTTACGTTCAGATATAATTGAATTGGTAACAGTTTTGGCTAAAACTACATTTCAGCGCCATTTCGCTGGGTATATCGGCGTGGAAATGGAAGGGAGTTGTAGTTTCATGCTCCCGATAGCCTAACAGTACAGTCCATATAAGAAGGGAACGCTTTAATACATTTATTACTCAGTAACTATTTATCATATCAACATGTAGTATACTGAGCATTTGTAAGATTAAGAAAAATTGTGAGTTACTTCATAAATTGGTTTAGACTACATGTTCATGTAATACTTAGTTACTAAGTAATGCATTTGTAACTGTTCAATTCTTTTTTAATCATCCTTTATACCTTGTAGCTGTGGTTTAAAGGGTGTAATAAAACAAAAGATTTGTTTGTAAACAGTTCATTACATTTATACTTGTATTAGGTCTTTTTTGAAAATTTGTACTATTTGAAAATAGTATCAAATGCAGAATTGCACTCGCTGCTCACTTTAATGTGTTTTCAATCACATAAGCGCAGACAATAGGTTTATTTATTCATTGGTCAACACTTCTACACCTATTTGTATAGCTGGGAAATGTTACTGAGGATTTGCACCTTGCTAAAGGGCACCACAGCAGCATTAGGGATTCAAACAGATCCTTTGAGTAAAAGGAAGCAGCTCTAACCACCATGCCACCTGCTGCTATTGACAATAATAAATATATCGATACTTTAAATTTAAAATATGCTGTTTAAGGTTTTACCCATGAATAATAGTGTTTCCCGGAAGAAAATATATAATTGATCTTACTTTCCCCAGAGAGATTAATTTCACAAGGCTTGTTCCAGTTAATTGGGAATTGAAAAATTACTACAATGGCATTTAATTGCATTCATCCTTTAAATCTGTTTTAAAATGTAACTTATTTATAAAGTGACCTTATACAGTACTTAAGGTCAAAGGTCATCTTGTAACTGAAAAGATGGTTGGATCTGCATTGTCCTCTCCATATGTAAGTACTGCAATTTTGAATGGTACAAATAAAATACATATTCACATTACTGCCCAGCTGTAAAACTCATAAAAAGAATATATATGGTTGACAGAGTTAGAATGGGGAAATATTTGCTAAATACATTTTAATAAATCAGATTTAAAATCAAACATATCCTTTAACATGTTGAATGCTGTACTTTTCAGGTGATGTCTTTTCTGATTAATATAAATTATGTTTAACTTGGTTTTTGCAGTATGTTTATGTTCATTGCTGTACAGATGCTTTGTTACATTTCTTTGGTTTTAGGAGCTAAATAGAATACAGAGCATACAGTAATGTATTTAAAGAAATATAGCTGTTAACAGATGATCAGGAATAATTTCCATTCACACTGCAATCACATTATCACATTTTTGGAACGACTTAAGTTCTTTAGGTTTTGGAAGCTAGTTGTGGTTTTGTACACAGACCTAAAGTGACAAGCAATGGAGAGTATGATCTTATCACTTGTGTAACATATGGTAGTAAACCTAAAGTGGGTTTCCTAAATATATTTTCCTGAAAAGACATTTTCTCCCTATATATTTAATTGTTGTGTTTTAAATGAATAAGTACTCGAAGTTGTGCATAAATGTAGTGTCAAGTGTATGTCTAGTAATATTCAGCTAATGGAGACTGGATTCTCAGTGTCACATTCGGCCAGCTGCTTTGTCAGTCTCTGTATCTCTATCACTGATGGAAGAGCAGAGCAGTGATTGTAAACTGGGAACTTCTGATTGAGGCAGACTTTGTTGTTAGGAGCAGAGAACATACAAGCAAAGGATTGAGCAATACGTTTTGGAATGCATGCCGAAAAAAGTAATTCAAGCAGCTGGGTGGGGGGACACAGGCATTAGCGTTCATTCCGCTTAAATTTCTTAGTACTTAACCCAGGGGGTTATTCTCAGAACTGCCACTGTTTGTTTGGAGGAAGTTTGACATTATGTGTCATCTGGGAAGCAGTTTTTAGGGTATTTTGATACTGTGAGGGATCCCTACACTATGAACCAACATCTTTCCATTCAGTCTTTCACAATAATATCATATCATTTCAGTTACTCTTGCACTCTGAAACTTGTGATTTCACTGCTTTAGCTGACAATGTTTAACACATTTTACTGATGCACATATGTTGACTTTTTCATTGATGCTAATAAATAAAAAAAATACTGTAAGGTATTTAAAAGAGTCCAGTTCTGTGCAAGGGCACATGTAATTTTCTTCCCGTCACTAAGACATAGTGTCAGGGTGTCTAGGTTAATGTAAGTGCTGTTGGAATGTGCCAGAGTCACTGTTACATAACAGGCGTTGAAAATACCCATACACAGTGTTGGGGAGCCTATTTTAAGTTGCACGCTAAACAAATGGCTTCCAAAGCAATCAAACTAAAATAATGGGCCATTCATGTTTTGAGACAGTTTACTGTACTAAGATGTGTTTCTGAAATGAGACAAATAAAATGTATTTATTAACAGCTGTTACCATGAAAAAATATTTTGTATGCCTGAGGGCTTTGCAGAGTTAAAACTTTCCATCTTACTTATGTGACTCAGACAGACAGTTTACAAATATCACCTATTTAATATGCATTTGAAGAAATCAAACAATAACAAATTTGCATTTATAGAAGTAAGAAATAATAAATTGGTGCATAATATTTTTAATGCCTTCATAATAATTGTATGTAAATTGTCAATGTAAATTGTCTGTTAGTTTGCAAGTGTTATTATACAACCATGAGCTCTAGTCAGTATTTCAGTCATTTTAGACCTTTACATGAAAGCAAATTAAATTCACTGTTTTAAAACACTATTTAAATTTTAAAACTTTAAAAGATGACAGGTGAGATCTGTTTCAAAGATGACAGGAGAGTGTACACATTTGGATCAGTATATCTTTTTGATACTGAACTGCTATTTGCAATATAATTCATCTTCTAAAGTTACACTTTACTTTCCCTCAAACATTTAAACTGCAGTTGCTCAACAGTGAGTCATGTAAGGGAAACAGCTGGAACAGTCCTTCCCTTAAATTCAGTGGAAAAAATCTGTTAAAAATGATGAGAAGACCAGGAGTCCGTCATGGTGGGATGAGAGGGGGTAACGCAATAGTATCTATCTATTTCCCCAAAAAGCCCACATTGTTTACACAAAAAGATCAAATTGCAGTAATTTTTATCAGTCTTTTCTAATCGCTTGTTTGGTCAGTTTAAATCACGCCTTAAACTGTTGCTATTTATGCTAATGAACAACAGCTGCAGATGTTAGAATAAAGATTTTCTTTGAACAGGTATATACATAACAGGAGTGTGTTCCTCATTTCTCACTGAAACACATAACTGCAGCATCTATCAATGAGAAGGATTCCTCTGGGGATCTCACACAAGGGCACTCCATCAGGCATCACTCGTGACTCACTCCTGCCGGCCCACACGTCATACCTTCAATTCAAGCTCAGAAGAGGAATATCTTTACCATTGTAGAATGTTCTTCTGTCACTGAACTGCAGTAAATAATATATCTTTACCATTATGAACACAGTATTTTCATTTCCATGGCACAATGATAAAACAAAAGCTGAATGCAGAATTGCATCTCTCTCATATGATCAGGATATATTGATGAAGTAACAAGAACTGTCTGCAGTCAGAATTAGACTCTTAACAACACTTTTGTGCAATAATAAAAGATATCGGAAACTGTTTGTATATGTCCCTATGTTTTGTCAGGAAGGTATATACAATAATAGGTTTATACAATATATGCAGTTCAATAGAAACGAAAATAACGGGCCACACGAAGAAGTGATTCTGAGTGAAAATGTTGATGTGGCTTTTTTTGATGCTGGAAATGAACATGCACTCAGGATTCAAACAGTTTTTCAGTACAGAGTGAGCTCAAACCTGCAGAAAATCTCAAAGTACTGATACCAGCTTCTACAAATGACAATCAAAAAAGTTAATGACATGAAAAAGAGCTTTCCTGACAAGGGCAGCAACCATTTTCCCAGTCTGCTGCCCTCATGTACCACAGTGAGTAAGGAAATCACCAGCCTGTTTGCTGATGTGATGGCTTCAGCTTTGAAAGATGGTATAATGGGTGTCAGTTTCTTGGATTCCTCCTTCACCGCAGTAGGCAGCAATAAAAAGCCTTGTCTGGCCTGTGAGTTTGACAGTGTGACTCACACAAGAGCAGGGCCAGTCTGGAAAGATTAGCTGTAAAACATAGACTAAGAATTTAAACAGCTTTTAAAAGTGTGGTTTTTAAGTTTTGTATTTAAAAGAAGAAAAACAGAAAAAGGCAATTGTTTTTATTTCGTATTTTATTGATATATTTAAACATGGCAAGTATATCAACTCATTTGAGCATTTTTTTATTTTATTCTTTAAATATATAGAAATCTTGATTTTATTTTTATTTATTTTGTGTTACTGCAAGTACTGGAATAGATCTCTGTCACACTAAACCGGACAAAAATTAGTGTATGTAGCATTTTAAAAAAAGTGTTGCTTATGTGAATATAAACTTTTTGTTTATATTTTATATGTAACAGAACCTAAGTGACCCACTCAGCCTTAATAGCTTTTCCCAAAGTGGATACTGGAAATTACATCTTGTATACTGCATACTGTAGATTAGATGTTTCATATTATAGTTTGTATACTGTATACTTTTAAGTTAATCTTGGAATGTAAATGAGGCTGTGGAACTCAGACCTGAGTAGACCATCTTAAATAAACACACAGTGATACCTCGCAGCTGCTGCCAGTTGATGCTTATGCATTCATTTGCATAATGCATATATTTTATGTTTGAATGAACAACTATATCCAGTTAATAGGTTTATTTTTTGATAGCACTAATGTATTGTCACAATCCTGACATTGTAAGTCACCTTGGACAAAGTATCAGCTAAATTATTATAATTAAGCCTCGAAACCTTTATCCAAGACAATATTGCCCATTCATACAGCACAGTATTTCTACTGGTGCAGTTCAGGGTTCATTACCTTTTTCCAAGGGTACTGCAGCAGGCAGGGATTTAAACCAAACTGATTTCAGCATTCACATTCTAAGGCAACCACCTTAACCATCATACTACCTGCTGCCTCTGATAAAAACTTTCATAATGTTATAAACATTGTCGTCATAATTATGGTGATGCATATGCTCATATTTATGTCAAATCGATCAATTGACACTTGACAAAGCATGTGATGGTACATCAGAGAAAAAATAATCAAGCACAGCATATGAAATACATCAACGTGGTAAAATCTGGTGACACTTTTAGACAGTGGTGGGCTGTATGTGTGTCAAAGGACTTTACAGCCAGTGACTTGAACAGCAGTGGCCTTGATTTTTCTTGGAAGTGACGTAAGCAATTAGACTGCCAGCTGCTCTCACTTACAATAGTCTAAAGTGTAAAATCCTTTTTGTTGCTTTTCCTCGAATTTTTGGTTTTGATTTTTGTTTCATGTTTACATTACATTTATTATTCAGATGTTATGCCTCTGAGAAAAGGCATGCAGATTCTTCACTGGCATGAAGCCTTCATAAACATGACCATTAGTCCTTTGATAATGTTGACCTGCAGTTTGGTTTGCTGATGTCAGTGGAACGACGCGTTTTGTGTGTTCACACATTTTACCAACGGCAACGTGGGAAATCAAACCATATGCATTGTCCTTGTGCACAGTCTCCAACACATCTAAACACACACCAGCATGCTGTTTTGCAATATCAATACTGCTGCTATGGCAACCTGTCTCTAAATTCAGTAGAACATACTGCAAAAAAATTCTCCTTTTTCTGAGGAAAATAACATTTAATCTAAGCATACAATACAGTAATAACTGTGATATCTTTCTGTAAGGAATGTTACATAATTTTCTGACAGATACTAAAAACCTGTTACCCTGCACCTGATATCAAAACATGCCCCAAAGAAAATCATCCTGTTTTAAGGTAAAGATAATTTAATAAAAACAGTATATTTCAATGGACATACACATTTCCGTTCACACCTACAAAGTATTATGTTCCACGTTTACCTGCTTTTATTTGAAAAGAGAAACATTACGGTAACTTAAAATGAGTTTTTCTTCCTGCCTTTGAAAATCCTGCATTTTAACATTTATTTCTACCCTGTAGGTGTCAGACGCTCCAGTTCCTCTGTTGCTATCATGAGCAAAAAGAATGACCTCACTGCTGGGCTTTCACTCAGAATTTTCAAGATAAAGCATTATGTGACCACTGGAGTCATCAGTCCGACCATGTGGACCCACATGGTCAGCTGGTTTGACCTTTCTGTACAATATATAACCAACTAAGATACTTACTTTTTCCAGAGGTCCAAAACTCTCTATTCCTGTAGAAGCTGCCAAAAATTGATCCATGTGCTAATCTCTGCAAAACTAGCCTTTATAAATGCTTTAATGTCAGGCAGCTGAAATTGCCACCCATTTTGTCTTGAAGTGTCGATCTTGAGAGAAGCACCGTAAATAAATAAATAAATGAAATTTGCTTCATTAAATCACTTGAAGTGTTTGTTCTCCTTCTGTGAAATCAATCTTTGCTGGATTGATTTTAAAAGCACAAGTCCTAACTTGCAAAGTATTACACAAGCTTGCACCAGCATACCATAAAGATGTCTGTTGTTTCTGGTATCCTGGTGTCACTCACTGGATGATGACATTTTCTGAACTGTTAAAAAAACAACCTCAAGAAGTAGCGTTAGAGAGTCCACAACCCTTAGACCTTGGCTGAACATGACTGTGCGGAAAAAGGTGACAC
This sequence comes from Arapaima gigas, assembly GCA_900497675.1. Classification (NCBI taxonomy): domain Eukaryota; kingdom Metazoa; phylum Chordata; class Actinopteri; order Osteoglossiformes; family Osteoglossidae; genus Arapaima; species Arapaima gigas. The sequence continues at coordinate 497,562 of UFQX01000023.1, read as the reverse complement.
GGTGCTTAATGGACGCCTGCACAAATGGGCAGCTATTCTGTCTTGTGTTAGCATAATCAATGTCCAGTCACTGAAATGAGAATAAATGTGCATTTCATTCAGTGCTTTATTTTATTTTTAGATTGACATTTAATGTTCTTGTTCTTTTTTTTCTAGACAAGTTGTTCCCTTCTTCTTAAGGGTTATTTTTAGTGAAAACATGAACACGGCCTGTTCGTGGCCTCCGAGAACAGTCAAGTTTGATTAATAAGGGACCACACACAGCTTGCTACCTGAAGCATTTTATATTATATATAGTATATTGTTTTTCTCCATTTGGACTGTTAGGCAACACTTTTTTGTATCCCTGAACATGTCAACAAGATCTAAAATCTCATATTTTAACTGTTCTCCCTCTGCTGCAGTCTGTTGCAGAGCTAGACTGAAGCACGAATAATTCATCTAAGTTCATGGAACTCATAAGGAGGATCAGGTTCAGACCACATCAGTTGGTGCCACATGAATGAAAGCCTCAGCCTGAGATAAATAGTTCACTGCGAGTTTCCACTTCAGACCACTGGGTAACTGCTATACCTCAGCAACCGTCGTGTGTGACTATGCCGCTCCATCAGACTGCTGCACCATGGCCAAACTCTCACTCATGTCAACATTCCGAGGATTCTTACACCACTTACCTACCACCATATAGGGAATTTTTCTCCAGACCAGAGATTTACAGTCCATGTCCTTAACATTCATTCAATTTCACCTTTAAAAATATTTTTTCTAACAAGATTGTTTCTTCATTAGATCCCATTCAAAGTCCAAACAACCCACTTCCCTGACTAAAAGAATCAACATACTTCTTTCTGTGAAATCTGGACAGAACAAACTGAATTCTCCACCATGAGCCCACAGTGGAATTTGATCTTTTACCTAAAGCTGCAGTGAACATGGGCTTTGTGTTTCTTCAGCTGTTATAATATGAAATATATGTTTACACAAGTATGCAGTAAATATACAGTGATCTTGGATTTCATTTTTATGTTTAAAAAAACCTCTATATAAATACTGCCTGACAATGGTAAATTACAGCTTTAAACATAAATATAAAAGTATAAGAATAGATGAGTACTGAAAGAGTATCTACAGTGGATGATGGACAGTGAGTCAACTAATGATTCATTCATGTATCAGACACAGCTTATCCTGCAGGAATGGATTTTTTCCACTTACAGTGATAGTTCTTTACTGTTCAAACTCTAGAGTTATAAATCTACACAGCTTGACTGACAGATTCTAATTTTAGCATGACCGCAATTTCTTATTTTTCATTTTATTGTTACAGTAAGTTTAAAGTCAAATCAAGACCACTGAAGCAAATGTATGGATAAAAAATGGACATATGAACAGACTAATACCTGCACAATATATTATATAAAATGTCAGTATAAAGTGAACATGAATTTGTACTTTGGATTTAAAAATAAATGCTTAATAAAACAATGGATTAGTCAGATATGTAAGATAGTGTAGATATAAGGTAACCTGAAAGAAAGAGGGTTTGTAACGCAATGCTTTGGACCACAATATGCATTTAAATATATATTTACAGTGTGCAACACAGGCTTTCTAAAAGGAAGAATATTTTTAATTTTATATTACTTGCTGTGCTTTGCATTTCATATTACTGTAGTCTTTGAATTATGAATATGTGTTTTGGGCACTTAAAATCAGGGGGAAAAACAGAAAGGCAGTCATGCAATCCTATTAAGGAAGGACTTGAAAGCTCTGAAACTTAACCATATTTACAATTTTCAGATTTTGGGGAATCTTTGTTTTACTTTTTATTAACATAAACAGCTTGTAAAGCAGGTCCATTTTTTATGCCAATTTTCAATTACAAGTTTGGAGGAGTTTTTGACCAAACAAATCGCATCGAGGTGCAGTTCTTCATTCACAATCAGTTCTCGTCCAGTGTAGAAAATGATCAAACATGGTGGACAAGACAGTGGCACAGTTCAGTCCATTGGTGACACCCTGCAGGAGGCATTGGTTACATAGCAGCAGGAAACATGTAGGATAGCTGTTGATTTATGTCACATGGCCTCCCTTTTAAAGCTGTTGTGACTGACCCTAACCAGACGTACTGGAAAATCCATTTTCAATGGTTTAATTTAATATTGTCTTTGAGTGTGAACATTAACTGTATGGAGACATCCTTCTCATTCAGTGTGTTCCCTCTGTCTTCTGCGAAGCAATGCTGCCCTGCAGGAGTGCCAGCCATGCAAGAATATAACTCCTGTTCGGATATCAGAGAGCCCCCTGCTAGACTAAACACAGACTTCAGCGCACCATCATCCAACATCCCTCGCCCTCCTCATTCTCTCTACGCATCCAAGTTATAGTGGATCCAGGGAGCATTAATCTGGCATTACTCAAATATCATAAGAAAACTGACTGTAGTGCAACAATTAGAGGCTTTCAGGTCAGAGAAATATAGTTAGGATATAAGTAATATTATACAGTGGTCCAGTTTCCGCCTGACACCTCCCTCTTTTACCCAAAAGCATGGATAATGTGCTAAACCTAAAGATTACCAAGACTAAAAAGATTAATTAACTTTTATAAATAGTGTCCAGAACCTCTAGTCTTGCTGTTCACTGTGAGTTTTTTGACACATAAATTAATTCCAAGTGTTTTAGATAGATGTTATTTGTTATGCTGTATTATATTTACTTATAAATGTATTAACTGTGATAAAATAGTATTTTGATACTGGATTACTCACTGACATGCTGTGATAATGCATGTTTATCCCTTTTATGCTGAATTTAGACTGCTTTATATATATCGCATGCTGTTTTTCTTCATTTGGACTGGCACTAAAATGTAACTCAAACAGCCTATGAAATAAGTTTTTTTTGTAAGTACTTATTTATTTATCTAGTTATTTATGTTGCACAAACTGCGCTTAGTGAAACTGAAAATATTCACATTGACTATTTTGTAGCAATATTATTTGTCTGAATTTGAATTTCCTGTGTGAACAGTACACGCCTATTTTAATATGAAATTTTTGAAATTCAAGCTCTAAGGGTTATCCTAGTCTTTCTGCCTGGCTCTGCTAGCCCCAGCTTTTCTAATTCCACCAATAACCTTGAAGCCACTTGCCTTGGAAGTGTCTTTCCATGTTTAATCAACTCTAGATGCAAACATGAATGAACGACAGAAAAATCAACAACTGCAATCTTCATTTCCCATTACAATGTGCTAAATATCCTCTTGGGACCAACAGGCCTCAGCTGGTTGGACAGAGGCAAACACAGTGAGAAAAGAAGTGTTTTGTGCATACTTTATTTGCTATGGAACAATGCGTCATTAGTGTATGTCATTGACATAACCATAAAAATAAACCGGAGGGCATTCTTTACTCTAAACACCTGAACTATTTTGTTAAAACCTTTTTTTGTGGATATACAGAGTCTATCCTCAGCAATTATGAGAAAAATTTATTACTCAGAAAACACCATTTTAAAATATATTTTTCAAAATTTTACATATCACATCCTCACTTGAATACAATTTAAAAAGTGCTGTATTTAGAAAACTCAGCACAGGTTTTTCTGAAGGTTTTTGATTTATATATGATGTGTAAAAGTGCTTGATGAAGTCACCTGCCTCACAAACAGGACAAAGGACTCCCAGGCCTCCCTACAAAGCAGCCAAACAGAAGTAGGGCAGTTACCTTCGGTCGCATTTATGTTCCACAACATTGCTGGAAGTGTGGAAGAATTAGTGTGGCCGTAATCTGCCCACGTAGTCTGGATCCATGGATCCAGACCTCCTCTGTGCAGCGGAACGAGGCCACGATGCCACAGCATGCCAGATGTTGGGCTCTCAGCCAGCAGCACAGCAGACTGGGAGCAACCGTTTAACTCCTCGCGAAGAGGACAGGTCACGCAGCTAAAATATCAGGGCTCATTCGTCTCCTCCTGTCATCACCCCAAAGCATTCCCTCTTTTCCTGCTTCCGGAAAATAATATAACTTTTGCTCCTCCTCAATAAAAAAATATAAATGGTGACACTGCTTTTTTCCTTTTTGAAAAAAGAAAAAGTGAAAAATCACACATTTGGTAGTCATAAATTATGTGTGCGGAAAATGAGAGGATGTGTCGTCCTACAAAAGATGCCGACCGTGTGAAATATGTGGGTATATAAACAAGCCGCGCCTTGGGTTCGGTATCATGATCCATGGCTACAAGAGGCAGCCTCAGTTGCTCTGAGTAGTGCATAATTGTCGGTGAACGTTTGGCCTACGCTTCAGTTAAAGCAGTGGAAATTTCTAAAGTTTCCTGTCTCCAGATATTAAACAATTCAAAATGTTGCTGATATATGTAGCATATACTCCTAAAATGTTAATGCATGGCATCTGTCCAGTTTGAAAGGAGGACAAAGCCTGATCACCAGTGAGATCAACAAGGATCTAAAATGATAAAATATTAAAAAGCATTTTGAAAGAGGATGTTTCAACTGTTAAGGTCATTTTTATAGCAAGCGGGACAGTGTAACATTACAAATGTACTGTAAGAAGTTGAAAATGTTATAACAGTATACACTCTAAGAACATATGAAAAATTGTGAGGAGAAGCACTATATAGCAGTAAAAGTAAAACAAAGCATCTGCAGAGGAAGCAAGGTATGATGCTCTTGTGGTTATTTCAAATATGTAAATATATGCTAAACATTTCATACTTTTGTAAGAAATGCAACGGTGTGGCTGTAGTAAACACCTTGGCAGTGCTATTGCCAGCTCCTGCCGTGACTCCTGCTGGCCGTCTGCCCGGAGGTTTACCCACGAACCTCCCTGCCGCACACAGGAAGCTGAGCTCTCCCAGGCCAGCGCTGTGGAGGAGACTGGGAAATCGCTCTCCCTGTTCCCCGAAGTACAATTGATTGCTCTGCACCACATAACATCACAGGGATGAGTCATGGATGCTAAGCTGGCTCCATCCCAGAGCCTTATACTATAAATGCTATTAAGAACATTCCACATTTTGCATTGTGTTATTGTCTTTCTCCTTTTTTCATTGTGATAAAGATGCTGTCGGAAGGCCAGGCTGTGTTGTTTTCGTGATGTACATGTAGTTGTTTATTATTAATTTGCCTGTGGGTTTTTAATATCCCCCCGCCTCCTTTGAACGAGGCTAATGAATGGAAATGCAGGAAAATATTAATATATGTTGATCAATTCATCCATCCCTTCGTCCTTAAAATGTTAGCATGAAGCATAACAATAATGTTTGTATAATAGCAGACAATTGCATTGTGATTGCAATATATATTTTGTTACCATTGTGGGTATTTTGTGGATACGATTGTGGATATTTTCATGTCTTTGGCAGAAATAGCTATTGATATTCCAGACTAAGCATTTAATTTAAAATTTTATCTGCTTCGGGGTATTAATCATAATAATTAATATCCACTACCAATGTCATAGTGATATCAATATAGAATTAATTAATGTTGTGCTAATATCCTTGTCATTTCCCAATGGCAACAAAATAGTTGATGCTTTCTCAGGATCTCAGGACTCCAGCAAACCTACAACCATTTATGCTGTGTACAAGACATTGGGACACCTAGACGAGGTTTCACCCAGGAACCAGCCAGTTCAATAAACAATGAACCAGCCTACATATAACCATTCACACAGGCCGAGTTTCTAAAGCCTCAGGCTACAGATTTCCATCTCCTCCCTGCTACACTGGGCTCCCAGTGGTGTCCTTCTAAACACAACAAACACACTGGGGAAGAGAGGAAAACCTAGTCCTGTCAGATTTGATTCTCTCCCCTTTCTCTCTGACCAAGGCTGTGACTGCGGCCATTGTGCCCATTGTCCTCCAGCTGACTTTAAGTTCATTGACTGCAGTAAGTGTGTACAATAACTACCCATATTACTGACAGCTAAATAACCCAGTGTAACTAATTCAAACAAGTAGCTAACAAGTGCCAAGAACATCAACTGTAGGTTAGCTGTGTATGCAACAAATTTATTAATTTTTTGTCAAGAACCTCAGCACAGTACATGGCATAACATTTGCACTTTGACCCAAATCTGGTGATGTTCATGATTTATCTAGATTTTATTGTCACATTGACAGGACATCTCGACATCTTGTCAGGCATTTTTGAAATTATACGCAGATTTCAAATTGTGCTATGAATTGCCTTATAGAGTGTACTGCCATTCTGTAATATTCTCTTCTACTACACAGTGATACAGCAGTACTGAAATGAGGTGTTTTAAAGACTAATTTGGCTATATTTTAGTATTATTTTTCAAGTATGTGATTTCCAGGCTGCCTTGCACATGTATGATTAAGTTAGTCGTGTCTCTGTTTGGGGAAAGCTACTGTACCTTGCCTGTTTTTTCAGACTAATACATTATATGGCTCTGTAGTATGACCTTTAAGACCTCGGTGGCCATCTGTTTTTCTGGTGCAAAACATTCCCCGCTGTTGCTGGGAGACAGGATAGTTACCCTCGTCCACATACCTTGACATTTACTAAAACATGGTGCTTTTAACCTTGATGGCTGATATTTGCTGTACGCTTTAACCTGGGTTAATTGACTTTTACATGTACAGTACATGTTACATGTATCTGAGCTCATCTGGGTTTCTGTGAACTGTTTAATATGGCAACTGCTTCTAAATAATGAGAACTATTGCTTTTGATAACTCACTAGAGTACCAAGATGGCATGTGCATTTACTAAACTTACCAGTTGCTTCTTTATATCTTATTGTGTTAATCTTTTTTACAGCCAGTCCCAGCCTGGCTGATGTTGGTACTTCTATATTCAATTTCCTATTTGAGGTAGCGTTTTACTTTTCAAACACACCAAAGACATTTTAAGTATCCGGTATCATTATAAAGCCTTACAATCTTTATTGACATATATATTAATTTACACAAATGAATGCCAGACATATTTTTGCTATCCTGCCTATGCATATTACCATATATAGCAGAATGTATGTGTGGCTGGGTGACACAGATGGGATTTGATCCAGTGCAACATCATAGAAGGGCTTTCCCCAAAGTATACATGGTTCCCAGGATGTGACGTCTGACTCTGCAGTCTTGTGTGTGTGTGTATGTGTGCGTGCCAGCAGAGCACAGCCTCAGGAAGCTTCGGCCTCATTCCGCTCATGTCTCGCTGCAGCATTCCGGCTCTTTTCCACAGAATAAACTTGTTTACAGCATGGCAGACATTAATATTCTTCTACATGTTCCTAATCCGCATATCCCTTGCAGGAGAGGAAACTTTATTCTGCTAAGGTACCTGGGTAACATTTTGTACTGTATGCTAATTTAATGCAGGCTTCTTTATGTATTTGATAGAATTCATTTCAGGTGTAATTAGTTCCACCTATCAAGAAAAGTAATATCTTAATCAGGCAAAAGTCTTGTACCATCAGTTAAAGCCAGAAGATTATGCAAAAAAGTGCATCTTATTTGCATATTATAATTAATACAATAGTGGCTCAGCAAAATATGAAAGTGCCAAAAAAGACAAGTTTGTTGGCCAGAAATGTTTCGATCCTTATTAAAATCTAGCCCTTCAGTCCTTTATGGCTTTGTGACATGCCACCCTGTCTCCACACCAGGGAGTGTCCTGGCATGAGGCTGCAGAGGGTGCATTTAGAGAGTTTTATTTTGCCACTGGCAGAAACAACATCTTCACCACACAAAAAAATCAAAAGCTTTTTTCCTGCACCACAAATTATATACTGTGCAATAAAAAAAACCCACCAGAGCTCCTGTAATTCTGTCCAGTTTATTCATTCTCTTGTCAAATTCCCCAAAGTCAAGGTAAATACTCTGTGTTTCATTGGCCACACCTGGTGCTCATCTCCTCCCCAGGAGGAGCTGGGCTGAAAGCTCAGGTGCAGGGCACTTGATCTGAGCTCCTGTGTGCCACAGGCATTTATTCCAGAACAATCAAACAAAGTTTAATTAAACAAGCTCATAACAGTCATTACTGTGAGACTAGTTATCAGTGACTAAATTCAGAACTACCACAAGTTTCATTTTTACAAAAAAAAAAAATCCCTGTCCAAGCAGCTGCCAAACTGAAACCTACATCTTTATAGTATTCAGCCTGAAGTTTGGATCAGTCAAATAATAACCAAGTAGTTGCCATGAAATCTCTAACATACAGCAAACATTGCTCTCGTCTACATTCTATGCTTCTACTTTGCCCTTAAACTTACTTTTTGTCCCTTGACTCTTCATATGTACTGACACTGAGCAGTAACAGGTGGCCCTGTGGGACACCTGACAGTATTTTGCATGTAGTTTACATATATTTTAATACATTTACATTGAAAGCACAATGTGTTCCTGGAAGAGACTGGCAAGCGGTGACCTGGCAGTGTCAAGTACGGATGACTAAACAGAAAATGAATGTACTTCACAAATCTTATGAAATAACATTGCGTGAAATAGTACTCTCATGATAAATGTACTGTAGTTACAGTAACATCAACTCTGATTTAAAAATAAAAGCGCATGCCATGTATGTCATTTAAAAGTGAGTCCTTGTGAAAAAATATCTTGTTGGATTACATATTTTTTTGTAACTTAATCTGCCCTTCTGATGAATTCTGGTACCATGTATATAAGCGGATTCCTTTAGAACTTTATGAGATGCAAATAATTTCATTACATACAATCAAATAATCAATGCACATGTTGATTATGGTGGGATTTTCAAATTCTGTAAGCTCTGAGTAAATATAAAATAGCTTTATTTACACAACGTTCAGTAGCTGGTAACTACGTTGGTATTTTTCATCTACTTTCAAATACTCCTGAAGTGCTATGATATTTTTTTGTATAGAGCCAGTGCCTCAGTATACAACAGTATACTGTACAACAGTAATGTTTTTTGGGAGATAGTTGCAAAGAAATAATAAATGGCAGCTATTTGACCATCTATGAAATACATATGCTGTAGAATTCTCTAAGTCCCTTGTACCCACCGTTTGACTGTGTCCTACCTTCCTTTACGTCAGACTATTTCCAAACAGAAGACCTTTGGGAAGAGCTGTCCTTGTGAAATAGCTCCCTAGTGCATATATTTCACGACAAGTACCTCCTATATTGTATTATAGTCCAAATATAACTGACAACAACTTGCCAGATATTAGCAAAAGTGGAGTAATACACAAATAGGTAGGGGACTAAACAGACCTGAACATCTGGCTGACATGTGCCAGCCTACCTAAATATATCTATGATCACCGAATTGACATTTATTGTCCTTATTAACAAGCCATCTTAGCTCTTAACACAGAGCATAAGAGAAATGATATGATGAGAAACTAAAGAGTTGAGTCTTACTGCAGTTTTTGTGAAGGGAAGCTAATGTTAATGGCTAAACTCAAATTTGCTGAAAAAGTTGCAAAAATGATTAATTCACACAGCAGTCTATCATTAAACAAAGTGCTAGTATAAAACCTCACTGCATAAAAAGTGTTAAATTCAATTCAACATGTAAATTTGGAAGTTACACTAGGTAATGCTGTGTTCCAAAGAGATAAATCATTTATAAATTCATAATTTCAGGTATGACTCAGGCCTTGAGCATAAATAAACATGAAGCACTTTTCCTATTGATATTTTATTTAGAGTAATACTAGCATTTCTTTTCTAACAGGTGTTGGTGAAGTCGGTTAATGGATTAATGTTAACAAGAGCTGAATCCCCTAACCACGTAATTAGATGCAGTGGATCTGCTGAAAATCTGTCCTGAAACAGACTACCCCACACGCCCTCTACAGCTGGAGACAGACTGCAGTCAGACACAGCCGGTTTCATGTATGTTTAATTGACTCTGGAACTTCTTCAGTTCCATTTGTCTTACTTATCTTCCTTTCATTTGTGCCGATCTGAAAACCGATGTCTTCATTTCTCGAGGACTGGATGTCAGCTGATATAATTGCATTGTGTTTTTCAGTGTTAAATGAGTAGGTCTGTGATGTAATATTTCATTGTGCTCGCAAAACCTGTGTGAGATTTTGAATAAGAATGTAATCGAATCCAGACAACAGTGGCATAGTAACTACTGCTGATATTCAAAGAAAACTTTAAAAGTTAAATAGCATTTATTTGTAAAGCACCTGGAGATAACACAAATGTAAACATCAAGAACATGCAAACTCCACACAGACTAATCTGGATTCATGAGGTACCTGTGCCCTCGCTACACAAAAGTGCCACCTCAATAATTAACAAAAATAAATAAATAAAAATTACAGGAGGGGTACATTTATTGGTGTTTTCAGTGATTTTTCACAGGTGAACAATGAACATGTATGCCAAGTTTATTTTACTTATTATTGCATTTATTTTTATATTGGCAGGAAAAATATAATGTTATACTATAATATTGATACTCATATTTTCCACAGTACCAAGATGACTACATATTTATATGTGCATAGACTTTTACTTGGAACCTAGTCATTTTGGCTCCTGAAGTCCTTGATAAACCTCAGATCTAAGTCCTCTAAGCATTCATAACTTTAACATTTTACAGGTTTTTCTCTTCTCATAAACACGTCTTCTGCCAACTGAGAATGTACTGTCTTTTCCAGGCATATACATTCTAAACAAGTTTCAGAAATACTGGGTATCTTAAGAAATAAAAATTTATGGACCTGTAGGTGACAGAAGTATTCACTAAAAAAATCTTGAGACCGAAAACTGAACCATACAATTTCTGAAAAATTCACAACAAATAAATATATACAATGAAAGAACTACACAGTGTTTCATGAAATGCAGCACAAATAGAGAGGATTTAATGTGTTTTTCAGAAAGTAATGATGTTTTCTGTTTCTTTTATATAGAAATGTATGCATGCTGTTTCTTAAATTAGTAAAAATGACTGCAGATACCATTGGAAAGTTGTGATATTTTATTAAAACATCCTCTTGAGGTTTACATTTAGAATGGCATGTTATAAAGGCCTCTTCTGGCACCGGTGTCTGGCCAATAGAAATCAGCGTGCAAACATGAATAAGAAGCAGCTGAAAAATGTGTTCTGAGTCGGCCTGTGGCTTTCAGGAAGTCACTGCTCCGTGCCAGAAGCCTCTGAAAGACTTGCATTTGCAAATAAATCACAGGAGGAAACTTGCAGACAAAACCATCCACTGAAGTACGCAGGAAGGCTTCTGGGAAGAAATCCACTGTGTGGACGGAACTCGAGAATGAAAGAATGTAAACGTAATAAATGTTATTCCAGGTACAACACTGACTGATGCCTCGGGATCCTTCATTGTTTTTCCATATTTTACTTCTGTTTCAGACCTTTGAAAAACTATATGTTTTCTGCTAGACACATCCCTGCCAGATATTTCAGTCTTCTGCTCTTGGAGGAAATAAGGAAAAGAAAAAAAATCCATAAAACATTTCATAGTTTATCTACCAGTTCAAAAAATTAATTTACATTAAAATTAACATTACTTGGAAAATACTGTCAGGCTCCTACAATAGACTGACATCCCATCCAGGAGCTGTTTCACAGCCTGGTACCTCATGATTCCTGGATAGGCTCAGGACCCCTGTGACCTTGACCAGGATTAGTGATAATGGATGGATGGATGGATGGACATTGTCAGGTGTTCCACAGGGCTATTAACTGTGTTAATAGTTTAAATTATAAATATCAGCCCTTTGGTAAATAGAGCAGCATGATGGCACAGCGAGAAATGCCGGTGCCCCAGAGCTACTCTGTCAAGTATAGGTTCACTTCCAGCTCAGGAAGCAGTGAGTTTGCATGTTCTCCCTCTGTTGGCAGCCCAAAGTCATATGCAATAGAATCCACATGACTTACCACAAAAACCACAAAAGTAGGCACCATTAGTCAAATCCAACTCCATAGCTAAATAATTTTTCGGAACATTTGGAGACATTATAACCACTGAACAATAGACGTGTTCCAGTAAGTGCAATGAGGAGTGCTAGTCTAATACAAGAGGCAAATTAATAGATTGATTCCTCCAAAGTCATGCCAAGTTGCACAGTGTTCTATAGTAATGTAAGATTTTATGCTTGGAGGTTTTTATGTAAGTTGGTGCTCCTTGTACAGTTGGTGCTCCATGTACAACATGTACAAGGTATGTCTATAATGTTCCCAGAAGTTGTACTGTAATATGAGTGTGTGTGTAAAACCCCCAACAGCCATGGGGGTGCCACTCAGAGGCACCTAGATGACTAAGCACACCTGCAGTCAATAATTACTGACATTTTTTTTGCCCATCACATCCCTGCCAAATATCTGAAGCACTTGATCCTGCACTTGATCCTGCTTCCCTTCCTCTGCCCTGAGTTCCTGCTCCTGTGTGTTTCCTGGTTTACCTGTTGCTCTATCTCTAAGTCTCTGTATCTTTCAGGTCCTTCAGTACCCATGTTTCCAAGTACAATTGTCCTAGTGTCTGTAATTCGACTCACCACTGCTCCCACCTTGTAGTTTGGCACCAAATACTATAGCAGAAATTCTAAATAAACATCGCAGTTGAGTCTACACTAAATTGCTACCACTGTGTGTTCATGGCAAGTAGAGCCAGATTTGCTAAACTTTGCTAATTCTCCCAGGTAACGATGAGCAGCTGCTTCTAGTGCACTGATAATCAAAAAATATATAATGGCCAGATGGTCTGATGGTTGAGAAGAAAGGACATCAGAAAAAATATGCTCTATTTTAAATCAGCCATATCCCTATTTAGAATTTACTTTTGTTAAAAAAAATAGTGATGTTTGTCAGCTGTCCTCCACTGCTGACTTTCCCACTGCAGTTCATTGGAATTTGACACTTGCTATTAAATACACTGACTGCTCATTATGAACACAACTAGAAATAGAAGTCTATCCGTAAATTGATTGGTTCATAATTCCAAAGGCACTTTTGCCACTGTCACAATTAAAATTTGATATTAAAGTTTAATTAAACTTTAATATTACAGACTTCCCTTAATTTGCAGAATAGGTTTTATAAAAAAAAAATCTTGGCTCTAATATATAATAATTACTGTCTAAGATATTCTATTTTATTATTCTTAGTAACACTAAGTTTTTGAAAACTTTAAAATGACTTAATAATGACAAAACATTAATACACTGTTTCCATAAGTTTGTATTAAATGCTGACGAATTCATTCCTTTTCTTGATTGTCGAGACTCAAACACCCAACACAAACTGTAGATGTGCATGTTTTCCTGACATCTGTTGGCCGTATGCGTTTACACTCCAGTAATCAGAATTTTTAGGAAATAGATCAATGAAGAAATACTATTTGATATAAATGAAGCATTTTCACCTTCAACATTACTACAATTACGTTACTAACAATATACAACTGCTCACAGAAGTGGACTCAATCTCATTCAAATGATGGAAAATAATTACAAATTAATTCACTACCTTTTTTTAAGAAGGAATACAAAGGTTTATAATTATTTTTTGTCAGACGTTTGAAATACAGATATATACTCTTTTATTAAAGTTGAATACATAGGTTTCATGCATAGAAAATGTAGTGGCTTTTGATAAAAACAACCTGGTCTTTTTGTGGAATCTAGATGGAGAGGCAAGTAAAATAATACAGACATTATAAAATTTCCAAGTGTCCCACCGCTGCAGATTCTCTGCTTCAGCAAATCTCTGATTCCGCAGAAATAGACAAACCAATCATGGTGGAACAGTCATACAACCTCAGGGGACAGTCACTCAGCTTTAAGTTTTATATGACTTTTACGCAGCATAGTCTTCGTTTAGCAAAGTGACTAGTTCAGCATGTGTCATATGTTTAGAGTACTAAGCATTTGTACTATTTTTAACAACAGACATTTTTGAAACATCTTTAAAAATCATTGGATGTTATTTGATACTTTATGCGTATGATTTGTAATTATGATAAACATAAAAAGCTGACTAATTTCCTAATACGATTTCTTTGTTGTAACAAACAAGCAATAAACTAGAACAGTATCGTGGGAAGCTCCACAAAAATGAAGTGGGCCCCCCAAAAGCAATCAGTACATAACAATGAGTTAATAATTCTAAAATAAAATATGGCTGGGACACATGTTGATTTTGAACAACCTTTACATAATAATTACTAGTTAGAATTATTATTTCAAATTATTTTCTGATTAAATCTATCTGCCCGATGTGTTACTACAAAGACTGGGCTCAAAAGGCCAACTTAATGCCAAAATGAACCCAGTGTTTGCAACAACAGTGCGTTTTATGTAAGACGTCTTATCTATTCGTTACATGATGGTATAAATTCAAATTTGCAACTTCAACTGATAATACAGCATTATGTAAATATTACCTTATGTACATTGTTCTTAAATACTGATATCACAATAAAACAACCATTCCTTCAATGTTTTATGCTCTATTTATGTATTTATGTGCACAAAAAAGGACCTAATTTTTTAAAACATAGTTGACATCACTGGGAAACTGCAATGCACAGAATATTTTTATCTACAGTATAATTCTAGATATATGCTGTCCTGGCAGTAGCTATTAATAAAACACCTGCTTTCCATTACTTAGCTGATGCTATAATTTTTGAGATTAGGAACATTGCTGAGAGGTTCTGCCATGTAATCCAATTACTGACTTTATACAACAGCCTGTAGGTTATTCAGCAGCCTTCGTGTTAGTCCATGTCTTTCACTACTACACTGTCTGGTGGCCATTCACATGTGTAATGTTTGACACATGCCTAATGCAGCAGGGACCACTTTTTGTTTGTGATCATCAATAAATAATTAGTTGTTTCAAATAGCAAATTTGTGCTGTATGCTTATTATTTTTGTCTGTGCATCTGAGCAGTCGTAATAATAAGCTTTCAAGTCCTTGTGTAAAAAGTAAAAAGGACCTGATTTACGACTAAATTATATCCAGTGTTACACGGATCAAATCTTCCAAAACGGCTCGGAGGTCAGCGCTTAGGCATTTCAGATGGATTAAAGGCAGCGTGACTGAGAGGAGCTATGTTCCATTCAGAGTTCATTAGATTCTATGCAGTATGTGCAGGTCAGCAGGAATGGTGGTCAAATAAAGAGAAAACTCCAGAATGGAGTAATTAGATATTTATCTCTCTGAAATCCCTTTCATCGGTTTTCACCATCATAAATTGCTTCACCTAGATATTTGTTGTCCTGTTCCTAAATTTTCTTCTCCAGAGGTGAAATGAACTGTTCTGCAGCAATAAAACTGTTGTTTCACCTCTTCTTGAAATCCCACACCTTTATAAATAACTCCTTCTTTCACTTCTTTCCGTCTGTGCTACTTCTGCTTCACACACCTCATTTAATCGCTTCAGTTTATTACACACCTCATTTAATTGCTTCATTAATGTATTGTATTATTTTCCTGAGAAACACTAATGCCCTTGATTTGGTTTTATCTTGCATTTAATAATGAGAAGAATGTGACAAAAATTGAAATATACAAAGATATAAATATATATAGAAAGTATGTATTTTATATTATGTACATATTGCATTTAAGAATCACAGGAAAGTGATAAAAACTAAAAGAATGAAAATCAGTGTAAATAACTGGAGAGAATGTGGAAGGTGAAAACCAAGGTAGTCCCATTGGTGACACAGTGACTGGAGCACTTGGGCCCATAACCTCTAAGCTGGAAGAGTGGCTTCATCAGATCCCAGGAAAGACAACAATGGTCTCAGGCCAGAAGAGTGCAGTCTTAGAAACATCAAAAATACTGCACTGTCTCCTCAAAGTCCCAGCTCTCTAGTAGGAGGTCTATTTCTGATGACAGATAGCCCCCAAAGGGGAAAAACATGTTCATAACAAATAGTGTCGTTATGTTTCACACGTAAGACATTGAAACACCACGGTCAGAATGAGCCTTTAACTGGAACTGATATCATGGATGAATTAAACTTTACATAAATTATAACAGCTAAGAATACAGAACCATACTTATACAGTGATACAAATAAATCCATTTGAAAACATAAAACCCTGAACATGATAACTGTCAAATTATTACATATCAGTACAGGTATCACCTGGAAATACAAAGTATCCTCCTATACATATTGTGTTTTTCTGCGTAGCACCCAGTGATTCTGGAGTAGGTTGTAGGCTGGCTGTGACCCTGACCAGGCTAATCGGTTAAGGATAACGGAGCGATGGTTGGATATATGTTTTTCTCTTGCTTTCACTTGGTTCAAAAGACTTGTTTGTTGTTTACTGCTTGTAGATTTGTCCCTATCCTGCCCCCCAGATTTGCACAGCTGTAAGTAATGCTGCATTAAAAAAACGCCCTGGACTTAGAGGATTGTCCTCCGCCTGCCCTGATTGCACATGGAGCTCCAGAGCTGTGAATCACTATTCAGTTGTGCTATCCAGAGGGTCTCATTCAGCATGAGTCATCCTCATTAAGCTCTGGCAGTCCAGGAACATCTGTGCAGCTGCAAGCTCTATTCTTACCCGTTTAAATTAGATCCTGTTTCTGTACGCCTGACAGAAATCGCTCGTGGGTGATGTATTAACCGGCCATCCTGAAACTGTGCTCTGGGTCCAGATCACTAGATTTGAAATATAGAGTAGAAAGAGCTGGCAGCTGTGTAGCTTCTGAAGGTGGTTGAATGTGCGTGGGGCTATCTGGGGCAGGCTGATTACTAATGCATCAGAAGAGCAGAGAGGCCACCGGAAAGGTTCCGGAATGCGTTGTCTTTGAGAAGTTCCATTTACTTCAGTGCTAATCACATAGGACCAAAACCACAAGCAGATAATGTACGGAAAAACGGAAACATGACAAAGAGGTGATAGACAGACGCCTTGAAAAATTCACTTAGCAGACTGCTGGGCCACTGTCAAGGCATGGCTGAAAGAACTGTAACTGTTGGTGTACATCTGACCGGCATTTCGTTGACAAAGTTTGCAGTGAAATACATCCTATTGCAGCAGACAGTTTGATGCTAATCCCATCCTGGGGAAAAGGAGGTGTGATGCTGCTATTAAAACCAGTAGAATGTAAAAGGCAAAACTGACAGTGAGAAAACAGTTGCGGATAGGAGTACATATTCAAAAACATGATGCTTGGGCTGGACTGAAAGGTAGAACAGAAGGGTAACGGCTGACAAAATATGTGTTTCAAGCACCCTGTGAGAATATACCATCGATCAGCCTCCTACGATACAGCTTTTCCTCCATGCTGGGAATAATGTCTGCCAGAAGAAAATCTGGTATCACATTATCATCACTGAAACTCAGCTAAAGTTGAAAATAAAATAACTTTATACAATATATAACAACCCACAGGCAGCCCTGGTACCTGCAGGTTAGACTTCGATTCAGTGTGTGTAGAGTTTGAGTTCTCCCAGTGTTTGCATGGGTGTGATCCAGTCTCCTCCAACAGTCCAAATATGTTTCCATAGTATTAGAGAATACAAACTGCCCCTAATGTGTGAACTTGTGAGTGAGTGATACGTGCCATCTTCAGTGCTCATCTGGTGGGTGGTCCGATACAGCTTTTACCTGAGTCTGAACGGGTGTCACTGTTGGTGGATGCTGCTTCTGTCCAATTGGCATGAACTGAGGAAATTGATAGTGAGAGAAACGTACGAGTTTTTTGCAGATTACCGTTACACGTCCATGTGGTTCTGACCCCATACAGTGTCTTTCCATGACATTTCATTGTTGATGACATTTTTGTGTCAAGCACCTGAATCTGACATATAAAGTGTATCCAACTAGCCATCCTCTCATCTCTTCTTATTGTATCGCGGTTCCCTACCCACAGTACCTCATAAATCCAGCCCAACATACCTAAGAACCAGCAAGTTGGCAGTGAATCTCTTACTGTATCAATCAGCTCTTCCACTTTACTATTACTTGAGGAAAATTTCCAAAAACATAACTGATATAGGCTGCGCGCTTCTTGTGTCACTACACCAACCGCAGCAACACACAGTAACTAAAATTTACTAGATTTTTTTACATTTAAACATTATCTTGTTTTCCCCAAGAATAACTTAACCTTTATGTCCAAAACTATGTACACGTGCCAGGGAAACTTTAAAGAAGGCACCTTTAATATCAAGCACCTACAGCCAATATTGGAACTGTAAGCTTTATATTTGTGCAAGGATTCTGTAGACACTAAATGTAACAGTGAGGTCAAAGATTGCTGTTAGAAAATGTTCACGTGTGTTTTTAGCCCCAATCTTTCTGGCAGCTAGTAAACTGAGCAAACTTTACATTTGTTTTTAGCCATCAGGACTGTCATCTTACTATTAAAATAAGAGGAAGATGGGTGACAGAGGCAGTTCAAAGCTACTTGACAACCGGCAGCTTAGATCTACACTGAATGAATCAAATCAATATCTTCATATATATCTTGCATGCTTTCGGCTAACATGACATTGTGAAGAGTATAGGTGGTTCTAGGGGGTCTGTTCATATGCTAAAAATGGTTTAAACAGTAAACTGATTCCATGGGAATTTTGCCGCCTACACAGCTGTCTAATTGAATGTAGGTGACAATGTACTGGTCAACCAGCCTGGACAGCATTTATTACAGGATTTTTGCAGAATAATGAATTTTAAATGTCTCTGATTAATGATATGCAATGATCTGTGATCCTGAACTCAGGGAAATCTCCAGTGAGACCAACAAGGGGAGGAAAAAAAAATTCACAAAACTGTCATTTGTAAGGAGTAGTGTCAACCAGTGGATACTGAATAGTTGTACTATTCACACTCTGTGAATCACCCCTCTAAATTAACAACCACACAGACACAAACTGGGCTGATATGCAACACTTTCAAAAAGAAAATCAAAGGCTTTCTTAAATATCTGCTATTACTTGTAAGCTTAACAATGTACATTTGAACTGTGGCTTTAACTGAATGGCATTTTACTAATGTGGTGTTTTGTCCAAGGGATGTTCGTCTTGTTCCTATCTTTTGAGAATTGTATGACAGCTGCTATTGTTGTTAATTTCCAGCCTGTGTACTGGTACTGTGTTCCATTTGGGCTCCAGTGGCAGCGGCTCTCTTTGATCATGTTAGATTGCAGGACCAATTTATTCATTGTAATGCATGGAACACAGCAAGATTACTTATAATTAATACAGTAATTATTCGGCAGTTTTTGTATGGGAAAGAAAAAGTGTAATGCTTTTTTTTTGGCAGGGCAAAAAGAAATGGCTTGTTAATGTCCATTTTTCTCAGAAACAGCTCAGTAGAGGTAGCAGATGGCATGAAATACTTTACACAGGAAGTAGTAATTTAGAGATGCAAGTTTAGACTTCCAACCTCTAGTATATAGTAAATATACCGATTTCTTTTCATATTAGATGGGTAGCGCATGCCTTCTTTCGGGCAGTATTGCTAAATGGAGCGCAATCGTGGTTACCCAATAGGGTTTAATCATTGGTGCTCCTCATGTAAGAACATGTCAGTTACTATCTTCAAAACAATTATTACTGTGTTGTGAAAAATAACTTAAAAAATACCCAGAGTAAGAAGTGCAGAGCAAACAGAAGAAAGGCTGCTTATATGAATAGGAAAGATCTGATGAGCTGTCTTTCCACATGTTCTCAGCAAAAGATTTGCATGTATGAAAACAGACTGAGGATGAATTCAAACAGTTAAACACACCAGCAGGGTATGTTTATGTAGATTTTCATCGCATTGCCATAAATTCGTTCCATTCGAGGTTTGAAAACAGGTATTATCGTTGGAAAATCGGAAGAGCAAAAATGTGTCACGCATTTCTTTTTGTCCTCTGAGCAACTGAACGTCCTCAGTCCCTTTCAGCAACATAAAAGTGTGTGAATTGTATCAGTGTAGGTTTAATCCTGCATCGGACCAATCGCTGGTTTCGCTTTTTGTGTGTTCAGCCACATCGTGAAGTGCAGGATGGTAGCTGTAATTTGGCTCCCACTTTTTGTGCGATTATCCAGGATCATGAAGGAGTGCACTTTTCAGTCTATAATTTTCTTGCACATATAGCCTTTCTCATAACTGTATAAAGTTTTTTGCAACTCATATCAAAGTAAAAAAATACTTGCTTGCAAATTTTAATAAATTGAATAAGCTGAATTTTAATAAACAAGGGTCTCATAAATCATGATATGTGTAAATATTATTTATCAAATATGTAAAATAACCAAACCATTCTAAATTCTACAACCCAAAGGCTTTCATTTCTGCTCAGATGCATCCTCTCTAAAAGAACCAGTAACTTTGAATTTTATTTCTATTTTTCACCTCCACAGTTGTTAATGGACCCATCACCTGTCATTTTTGACCCAGAAAGTTGTGCTTGATTGGCTGTGGATCCTGGGAAGAGGCAGGATCCTGCAAGAAGATTTAAGCACTTCCTGGGTGAAGCTTGAGAAGACTATCCTGCACTAGAGATTTTGCCAGTTTTGTTATACTTTGTTAGGCTCTGTGTTTGGTGTTTTTTGGTGTACTGTTTGTTTGTTTGTTTGTAAATTCTCTAGTTATAATAGAGCACAATAGTGAGTCAGACCTTAAAACATTTTGGGTTCTGTACCCTTTTTTTCGGTTTTAAATTTAGGTAAATGTGTAATATTAAGAGGTTTGGTAGTCGGGCGTATTCAGATTTCGTATTTGTATTCCGCTATCACTAAATATATGCAAATGTTTGTTACCCACTACTTGTGGCCCTCACAATTCATTAATGAATAACTCGATACAGTTTATGTCATATCCTTACATAGGCTTGGAGTTGTAACAGTAACATATAGACATTTGAGAAATTGAGTGAAGCACAAACAAAACAATTCTTACACTTTAGAAGAGACACGTTAACACTTGCAGTGGAGTGCAGTATACCAATCATAAGGAGGTAAAGTTACAGCAATGGAAAAATCTGACAGGTTCAGATTAATGGGAACTACAGTGGTGTTGTTCCCTCTAACAGGGCACTTCAAAATATATAGGCGCAAACTTGCCGAAAAACAAGGATATCAGTTAAGCCTCCAGTAGTGTAATCACACTTGAGCACATGACCAACATACTGATTTCCTTCAAACGTAATGAGCTGAGAGATTAGCTTTCAGAGGAGATGAAGGATTGCTGTTTTCTGCTCTGCTTTTAATGTAGGCACTGACCTTGATGGAAAAAACTCTGCATCACAAAAGCCATTTTAGTTCCATCAGTTTATTTCTCCCTTTTTAAAATGTCATTTAGCAGTTCAAATTAAATGACACAGCCTTTAACATAATCCATATTCCTAATGGTAAGGTTCAGGTAGAGTTTCAAAAAAGAATCCAAAACAGCATAATGGGAAAAGAAAACATTTTCACCAAAATTGGTTTTCAGCCTAAATTATACAGGCTTAATTCATCTGATAATAGTTTGATTTTTTGACATTAGTTTTTGTCTGGTTATAATTGCACCTGTTTGTAGAAAGCTGTTTGAGGTTTTCTACAGAAATTTGTCATTTTTCTGTATTACATGAAATGAAACCCATTTCACACACCCACTCTCCTCCAGTGACACTTTCTTAGCAGCCATTACTGGAAAATATAAAAACCATCAATTTCTATGAAACATTAATTCAAACACAAAATATTTAGCCAAGTTAATTCCATATGGAATATTATACTTAACATGCTGGTAGTCAGCTAATTTGAAAGATACCAAAAAAGTTTAACAGATTCATTATTCTGATTATCTGAAATTTATGTTAATAACAGCAGTACTGACAATGGTAACAATGGTTAAAAGTGCTAACTAGCAAACATTTTTGATTTCATGCAACCCACAGCTCAACTGGTTTTTGAAACATTCAGAATCACTTTATTCAAACAAAAGATGGTAGATGTGATATGTTTTTATATCGAAATAGTCTGAATAATCTTAGCAAAAACATTGAACTGAGAAGCAATAAAGTAATTTAATTAAGTATATATGTATATGTATACACAATGCACACCAGACAACATTTCATCGAGAAGGAGTAATACTGAAGACTTCACCCAACATACTTTGTTGTGTATTTCTTCAATATTTTGCCACAGAAAAAATGAAATAGTAATTTAAACTCAGGGCTTGGTCAGCAGTTGTACTGTGTGGATGAAAACGTGGAAGATAACATGAAAAAGTTTCTCTTTGAAAAGGGGACCAAGACTGATAAAGAAGGGAATAAGACAGATAAAATATGCTTCTTGTTCAATCTGATATATCAGGTTCAATTTTGTTCAATTCATTCCAAACCCAGACACTGTAACCATTAAAATAATGTCAGAAATGTACTGGTTCGGTTTATTCTGCTGATAAATGTCACAAAATCATCCAAAGAATGTTTTTTTTCAAATCTTTTTATCCCAATTATGTGCTATTTGTGAACAAATGTTTTCCAGAGATATTCTGTTTACAAGTCTTTGCATAGTTTCCACAGCTCTTACATGAGAGGTAACCATTCACTGAGATGATCAAAGCGATGGAGATGCTAGCTGAGCCTGGAGGTGGAGTTGCAGCCCATTTGCTGCCAATTGGGCACGAGCTGTAGCAGCTGGTTTCCCCGATAAGTAGGCAGCACCGCTTATAATCACAGACAAGGACAGCGTTGAATTGATCAGAGACCCATTCCCAGGAACAAAACTGTTCATGACTACCGCAAGCACAACATGCAGTGTTAACCGAAAACATTACATTTAGGTTTAAAATATAAGCACCTCAGTTTTTTATCTTTATGACTCCAATAACTCAGTGTTTTGATGTCTTTGTTGTGCCAGCTGATATGCCCCCCCTCCTATCCATGTAAAGATGGAGTGCTGGCGGTGGATTGTGGTGAGTTTTACATTCAAAAACCTCTTGCCATTTAGTAACTTGCAGGAGGGCAAATTGTGGTTATGTAGCATTTCTTTGTAAATAACTATATTTGTACAGTTATTCAGCACAATACCTCAGTCAGGGCAGAAATCACGGATTCTGGCAATCCCCTCTGCTTTTAGTTTGAAGGTTTAGCACCATAACAGCAAAAATAAACATTTCAAATTATGTCTGGTAAAAATGGTGCTGCTAAATCAACATAATTTTAATAAAAGCCGTGAATATGTAGACCCGATGCTAGGTTTGTGCATATATACACATTCAAGGTATCAATATCACCACAAGGATGTCTATAATTGAGACATAGAAGAGAAACAAATAAAGGGCAGAAGAGCAAATAGAAAGAATTTAGGAAACATAAGACCAATAAGGAAAAATGCATTATTTAAATAGGTCATCTACCACACTTGTTTTTGTTAAATTTTATGCAAAGCTGTGATATTTTACTTCACATTTTATCTTTGTTTTTTTCTGCCATGCATCCCACATCAAAGCCTGTTGTAACTATTTATTCACCTCTTGTATCGATTTGCAATTCAGATCAGATAGAAGGTAATACATGAGCATGTTTCTGTACTTTGACACACCAAATAATGATAAACACCACCACCACAAGTACGGCTGAGTATTTGTACCAGAATACAACAAATGGTTCAATGTTTCAACCCTTTGTCAGTATCAGCAAAGCTTTGTTACTGAAATCATACTTGTTTTACAATGTTGTGTTATTCACAAGTCTGATGCAGTTGGAACTTGAATTTAACCAAACACAGTGAGCATAAATAATGGGATAACACTAATACTTCTACAGAGAGGGCAGAAAATGGAGAGTGTTTTGCACAATGCTCTGAGCAGCCAGGCAATGAAAAACAAGCCTCAGAAATCGATCAGCTCCTTTGACTATTTGTTCCTCTTGACCCTGCGATATTCATAATCATGTTTGGCCTTTTTTGTTTGTCCTTCTGTACACGTAAGAAGGCCATTAGTTTGTCCACTTGCTCCAAGGAAAAATCTGCACATTTGTACGGAGCACTGGGCAGCCCTGCAGAGAAGTTAAATGGGTTTTTCTTTTCTCAACCCAGAATGCAGTCTTAACGTAGCCTAGGTTTTAGGCGTTCTGCATATGAATTTTAGCAAAGCACTGCTACTGATCGCATTTATGCAGAGCCTACTGCTGAACGCATTCTTCTTAAAGTTCTCTCATTAAAATTTTAATCGTGATGAATCTATAACCCAGTCTGAAATTCCGCTTTAGCCAAAATACCCAGAAAAATGCAACACAACTGAGCGTAAAAGAATGACAAACACTGTTCTGTTTGCTTACTTTCAGTCCAGTGTCAGCAGTATTAAATGTCTCTGGTTTGAGGAGGTGGGATGTTTCCAACCACTGTAATCATGCTCTGAAAACAGCTTACTGTACACACATGTGAGAAGTAGTGCATGTAAAAGTGGCACTAGAGTCATCAGTGAGAACAATGAAATGTAAAGTTTTATCATTTCATTAAAATTTCTTTGTCTCTGTAATAACCCCTTAATTTTTTCTCATGTATTCCAGTAGTGTAAATGATAAAATTAATTATAGAAGCACCAAAACATTAACACTTTATTGCTGAAGGAATAAGAACCTTTCTGTACATTTTCCATTTACCTATTTGCAGTTTTTTTTTATATTTACTGTAGGAAAAAAACCCTTTCCTGTAACTTGGAAGGGTAGTCATTTGCCCTTGACCAAGAGATTCCACCTGGGTTTTCACTGTCACACTATTTCAATTAAACTATCTATCCCAGTATCAATTTTCCGCTTATCCAGTGCAGGGTTCTGGCAGTCCAGGACTTATCCCAGACAGAATGGGCTCAAGACAGAGCACCTGGAAAGGATGCAAGTCCATCAGAGTATTAAAATTGACTAATTTATTATGCACAGTTTAGCATTTCACTTCTTCAGCACACAGTAACAGACTAGTATTTTCTATCCTACACCAAGGGTGCAAAAAATGTTGGCTCAAAGTTATTTGGCGGAAACCACTGACACATCTGTTTCCTCAAAATTACTCTGCTTAGGATCAAGTAGAATTGGGAAGCAGGCGCCTGCGTTCCCTCCTGACGGCTGACGTGTTACCATGAGCTGTGCGAGGGGAGGCCTGCAGACAGGCTGTTACTGCCTGCGAAGTTCCCAGTCCTGAGGACAACCAGCCATCATGGGACTCGTGACCAGCAGGGAGCAAGTGATGCTGCTGCATTGTGGACACATCAGCAGGCCCACTGACAGGCAAGAGGCATGTTACCGCTGAAGATCCCTCAGCATAGTTCACATGCTGGGGGAAATCTGCTTTGCCAAGAGCAAAAGTCATAATAATGACAGCTAATCTTCCCTTTACATACAGTGTTCTACTGTGACTTCCTTGAAAATCTTTTCCTCTGTGCTAACAGATGAGTACAGAAAGTTGAGAGGCTGCAATTTATCAAAAAACAATTGCAGCCTAGTTTTTATACCATGTTTAATTAACATTACATGGGGTGTCTTTTTACCTGCCCTTTCTGCCTCCGCTCTCCAGATGCCCACCAAGCTACCGTTATGTGCAACTGGGTGATCAATGACAGTTACCCCATTGTTTTCTCTTTCATTATTCAGAATAGGATTCATTGTCTACTGCAACTGTAACTATCAGGGTCATGGAGAAAAACTGAGAAATTATCTTTACATTTTTAGCCAAGGTTCCAATAAATGATGCAAATTTTTTGCTTAAAGCTATTAATTCTACCAAATTTAGCATGTCAATATTATTAAGCATTTCAACAAAATAGCTGACAAGACGCTATCAAAAAGCAACTGTTTGCTGGAAGGTAATTGCTGTAAACGCTGGTTGTACAATGTACCTCCAGGAAGTTCACAAACATCAAAATATGTGGAAAAACTGCGTTGTGAAGGGAAGGTTTAATTCAGAGTTTCATCACGACCTTAATTCAGCTGGTTCTGCCAGGGACAGTTTCCCGCAAAGGGGCCTTGTCATATTTCACTACACTGAGAACGCTTCTGTGTATCAAAAGCTGAAATATCAGACAAGGGAAATTAAAGCAGTTTAATTATCCCCCCACCCCGCATCACCTGTGATCTCATGAATGAATCCCTTTGTCTGGATCAGAAAGCCGACCTGGGCTGCAGAATCGCAGCGCCTGGCGTCCATTCTGTGTGAAAGCCTATCAGCGGGATCAAACCCAAACCACAGGATATTTTTGCCCTTGGGGGAAGCGGGTCGGCAAGGGCCAGAGCACCACTGTGGAAACCAGCTGGATGGGTTCCAGAATCCTAGGGCTAACCAGGCATGAAATTCCTGCTGCGGTCACAGAAGGGCCTGCGGAGGAAGCATTATGCACAGTACCGGGGGAAGAGTGTGTGACCACAGGAGTGGAGCAAATTAAGCCAGGGGCCACCAAGTGATGCAATCTACAGGGCGGGGGTTGGGATGGGGGGGGGGCATCACCATGATCTGGTGTAGGGAATGTTCATCACGAGCTTTGACCTTACAGGAATGTGCTGACAGACCTGCCTGGCCTGGAAAGCTCTCGGCTAGAGGAAAACATGCCCCTCCCACACACACAGCCTTAAAAAGGTTGGGACACGATGCTGTAACGTCCTTTACTGGGGGACCCACTTGCTGCATGCTGGAGTCTGTGGTCAACATGGAAAAGGCTGCTTCATCAGAACAAGAATTTTCAAAAGATATCTCAGAAAATGGTGTCACTAAACTTCAAACAAAGAATCATAAAAATCCATACAAAACCATATACTGTACTGTAGTTTAGGAACATAATGTATTGAGGCAAGGGAGAGATTCTTTTCAAACAGCCACACCAACTCAAAACATGAGACTTGAATGTTGGAATAACCTCGTGCTCTGCTTTTTCCCAGGTTGAAGGCCTCTGTTTCATCAAAAATCTGTTAATAACCTGAAATAACTATAACAGTTTGCCATGAACTGGCAAAA
The DNA here is from genome assembly GCA_900497675.1 of Arapaima gigas. Lineage (NCBI taxonomy): Eukaryota > Metazoa > Chordata > Actinopteri > Osteoglossiformes > Osteoglossidae > Arapaima > Arapaima gigas. The sequence continues at coordinate 470,653 of UFQX01000023.1, read as the reverse complement.
AAATGTTACGAGAAAAAACCCATAGTAAACATTAACACACTCATCTCTGTAACGTTGCAGATAGAACGCAGATGCGTGCAGGTATGAAATGAAGTATTCAGTTTTATGGAAGTGGGCTGTTCCAAAGCCATAACTGAGAAAACAGAGCAAAATTCAAAATACCAGGTATCAGTCCAGAGTGGGCAGCATAACAAACCGGGGTGAGGCACAAACAATATCCGTAATACAAAAACAGGTCAGTAACCGGAGTAGCAAACATAAGAAACGCTCAGTACGCATGGAAAGATCATGGTAATACTTTGCAAAGACAGGTTGGAAACACAGGTGTGTGTGTGTGTGTGTGTGTGTGTGTGTGTGTGTGTGTGTATATATATATATATATATATATATATGTTGGCAAATGAATAAAAAACAGGTGCAGAGAACTAAAGATCAGGAGAGGCAGACCGGGCATGGTGTGGCCTATTGGCGGAGTCTAGATCAGGGGGCGTGACAGTACCCCCCCCAAGGAGTCAGAGCCGGCCAAGCAATGAGGACGACCACGACGACCACCACGCACGCCCCCAGAGGACGAAGCCCAGGACCAGATACCGGAACTGTCGCAGTGCTGGTCAGAAGAGCAGGAACGCCGACGTTCCTCAGTGGACTGCACAAGATCACTCCTGGGACGCCCCTGTGGGTGCCCCCTAGGGCGAGGACCCGGCTTCTCAGGATGGAGCCGGTAAAAGTCAACCACCAGCCCCGGATCCAGGATGTCTCGCACAAACACCCAACTCCTCTCCTCCAAGCTATTACCCTCCAAATCCACTAAATACTGCATCTGACCAGCCCTTCTCCGGGAGTCCAGCAACCTACGGATGGCATAAACTGGAGTGCCACCTACCTCAACTGGAGGGGGTGGTATGTCGTTGGGCAGCGCCTCATCCAACGGTCCCAGAATGACTGGCTTAAGGAAGGAGACATGAAAGGTATCAGACACATTAATGTTAACAGGCAAGTCTAACTTGTACGTGACGTCATTGATCTGTCTTACTACTTTATAGGGACCCAGGTATTTAGGTTGCAGCTTTCTGCAACCCTCAGGAAATTTAAAGTCCTTAGAAGACAACCAGACATGATATCCTGGTTGATAAACAGGGGCCTCCCAGCAGTGCTGATCTGCGTAGGCCTTGTAGCGACAGATAACCTATTCTATCTGTTGATGGATCCTTTCCCAGACCTCCTCATTCCTCTTCATCCAATCGTCCACCGCGGGGATGTCAGCAGACTCTGCAGTTCAGGGCAGTAGTGGTGGTTGGTAACCTAAGCAGCATTCAAAAGGCGTTAACCCGGAGGATGAGCTGACCAGGGAATTCTGTGCCATTTCAGCCCAAGGCAGAAACCGACTCCAATCTGCTGGATTCTCATGAAAGTAGATTCTAAGGAATTTTCCTAACTCCTGGTTTACCCACTCACACTGACCATTCGACTGCGGATGATAGCCTGAAGTTAAGCTGACGTTTACCCCTAGGCGTTCAAGGAAGGCTGACCACATTCTGGAAGTAAACTGAGGCCCACGGTCTGAAACTATGTCCTCTGGAATGCCGAAGAATCTAAATAGATGATTGAAAAGCGCTTCCGCGGTCTGGAAAGCTGTGGGCAAACCCTCAAAAGGGATAAATCAGACACAACGTGAAAACCTATCAACCACAGTTAAAACGCAGATATGCGACTGAGATGGGGGAAGATCAGTGATAAAATCTACAGCAAGGTGAGCCCAGGAATGAGAGGCAACAGGAAGGGGAACCACTTTCCCCACAGGTAAGGTCTTAGGGGTTTTACACTTTGTGCATGTAGTGCAAGAGGCAACAAACCAATGGATGTCTCAAGCCACGTTCTCCCACCAATAACGCCTAGAGAGCAACTGGTAAGTACGTGTTTCCCCAGGGTGACCTGATGCCAGTGACGAATGAGCCCAAGTAATGAGGTGATCTCTACACATTGAGGGGACATATTGTTTATCAGTAGGGCATTGAGACGGAACTGGGGTGCCTTCTAACTCCCTAGCGATCTCCTTGTCAATCTCCCACCTAATAGATGCTACTTGGCAATCTGGAGGCAATATGTTTGCAGACTGTTCTTCCGTAGGCTCACTAGATGAATCATGCAATCTAGACAGAGAATCAGCTTTTGTATTACAAGTTCCTGGTCTATAAGTGATGGAGAACTGGAAACGTAAAAAGAAAAGGGACCATCATGCCTGTCTGGGGTTTAACTGTTTTGCATCCCTCCATAAATACTGCAAATTTCGGTGATCTGTTAAAACCAGAAAGGGGTGGTTAGCCTCCTCTAACCAATGTCGCCATTCCTTGAGGGCTAACTTAATGGCGAGCAGCTCACGATCTCCTATCCTGTAATTTCTTTCTGCTGGTGCAAGCTTGTGGGAATAAAATGCGATTGGGTGTAACTTCTGAGGATTACCTACCCGTTGTGAAAGCACAGGACCTATAGCCACATCAGAAGCATCAACTTCTACAACAAATGGCTTAGGTGGATCAGGGTGTTTCAAAACGGGAGCAGTGGTAAAAGCCTGTTTGAGCGCATTGAAAGCTTGATCAGCCTAGGGGATTCCACAACAGTGTTTTGGACCCTTTCTTAGCCTTAAGTAATGAAGTGAGAGGTACTGCTATACCGCTAAAGTTTCTAATAAATTGCTGATAAAAATTTGTAAATCCTAGAAAACACTGTAGATCCTTCACGCTACGGGGGATAGGACAATTAATAACCATCTCAATTGTAGAGTCCTCCATTACTACGCCATCTGCACTGATAATGTACCTTAAAAAGGAAACTCGTTGCAAGTGAAACTCGCATTTCTCTCCTTTGACATATAACTGGTTCTCCAAAAGTCTAGAAAGGACCATACAGATGTGGAAAACATGGGACTCTAAGTCAGGGGAATACACCAAAATATTGTCTATGTAGGCTATGACAAATTGTCCCACCATGTCGTGAAGGACGTCATTAATAAAAGACTGGAAAACGGATGGGGCGTTACAGAGACCAAAATGCATCACTAAATATTCATAATGGCCATTAGAGGTGATAAAGACCGTTTTCCACTAGTCTCCTTCCTTGATATGTACTAAATTATAAGCACTTCTCAGATCGAGCTTAGTAAAATACTTGGCTCCACAAAGTTGCTCAAGGGCCACCAGTACCAAAGGTAAGGGGTAAGGGAGTTTCTTTGTGATGGCATTGAGGCCTCGATAATCTATACATGGTCTAAGCCCTTCATCTTTCTTCACAACAAAGAAGAAACGAGATGCAACAGGTGACGTAGACAGATGAATAAACCCCTGAGCTAATGATTCACTGATGTAGGAATCCATAGCTTGCTGTTTTGCTGGGGTCAGGGGATATATCCTAGATTTAGGAAGGGACACTTCCTCAGTGAGCTCAATAGCACAATCATATGGACATGGGGTGGCATTTTGGTGGTGTTCTGCTTGTTAAATACTTCCTTTAAATCTGCATATTCAGGAGGAATCGCTACGGAATCAGAGTTGGGGCTCTCTATGGTAGTGGACTGCGATGAGACAGGAAGACTACGAAAACAGTTCTGAAAACAATAGGGGGACCAAGTGCTGAAGTCTAAAGTGGGCCAGGATATGTGGGGGTCATGCTGCTGTAGCCAGGGTAGACCAAGTATCACTAAGTAGCTTTGTCCAAAACTAGAAAAGAGATTTGTTCAGTGTGCAATGCACTAGAGTCCATCCTCACTAGGTTGGTGACGGTGGAGACAAAGCCATCGCCAATGGATCTTCCATCTAGGGCAGACAGTCTCATTGGCATACTGAGATTCTCAGAGGTGAGGCCCAATCATTGAGCCAGTTGAGAATGGATGAAGTTCCCCTCAGCGCCAGAGTTGACTAATGCTGTAACTGAGACAGGATCAGGGCTTTAAAAGATGACCTGTATAGTGAAAGATTGAGAGACTAAGCCCTTCTTGGGTAGACTCATGGAATGGTATTCCTTGTGTCGAGCTTTGGAACGATGATTGCAGGTGCACAGGAGGTGCCCGGTCTCACCGCAATACAAGCAAGGACCATTATGTAACCTATGTAACCACTCTTCTTGAGACAGACGGGTTGAATCACACACCATGGGCTTATACGTAGTGATGTTTTCACAAGCCTCCTGCATGCTGATGTTCTTGGGGATGTACTCCATTAGCCTCAGATTCTTAGAGTTGTTCTTGACTGCCTTCTTGGGGTGAGCGGACAGCATGTGACCTAGCCTAATGGCTAGGGAGATCAATTCATCTAACCCCCGTCTAATTCCGTCAGGATTTTGGCTTTCAGACCATTACAAAATGTTATTATCAATGCTGGCTCACTCCAGCCGCTTCCAGTTGCCAACGTGTGGAATTCTAAAGCATATTCCGCTACCAAGTGATTGCCTTGTCGTAACTTAGACAGTAGTTCACCATTACTCCTGCCCTCATTAGGGAGGTCAAAAACAGTTCTTAGCTTCTGCTCAAAAAGACGGTATGACACGGTTTGAATTCGGGTCCAAACAGCAGTAGCCCAATCTAATGCTTTTCCTGTTAAACAGGAGACAACAAAAGAAACATGCGATAAATCGGAGCTGACGGGGTTGCTGTTAAAATACAACAAACATTGTAGTAAAAACCCTTTGCAAGCTGCAGGTGTCCCATCAAACTTGTCGGGTTTACTCACAGGGAAAGCCACTTCGGGAGAGCTTGGTGAACAAGAAACTCCTCAGGGGCTCACGGAATCCTCAGGTACATGAATACTTCGTAACATTGCCGTTAGTTCTCTCATACTGTCAGCAACTTGTCCCAACTGCTTCTGTTGTTCACTTTGTTGATGAGTGAGGGTTGTCATAGACTGTGTAAGTCCCTCGAACAACTGTTGATGCTGTCCGAGGATTCTACCTTGGTTAGTGACCGCGGAACCCAGAACCTCTATACCTGCCGTCTGCATGATGGCGAAGTATTCTGAAACGTTGCAAATAGAACACAGATGCGTGCAGGTATGAAATGAAGTATTCAGTTTAATGTTAGTGGGCTGTTCCAAAGCCATAGTCAGGAAAAAAGAGCAAAATTCACAATACCGGGTATCAGTCCAGAGTGAGCAGCGTAACAAACCAGGGTGAGGCGCAAACAATATCCATAACACAAAAACAGGTCGGTAACCGGAGTAGCAAACATAAGAAACGCTCAGTACGCATGGAAAATCACGGCAATACTTTGCAAAGACAGATTGGAAACACAGGTGTGTCTATATATATATATATATATATATATATATATATATATATATATATATATGGGTGAATGAATGAAAAACAGGTGCAGAGAACTAATGATCAGGAGAGGCGGACCGAGTGTGATGTGATCTATTGGCGGAGTCCGGATCAGGGGGCACGACAATCTCTGCTGCCCCAACTGCACATCTCAGCCAGTGTTAAGGGGTAAACATTGATAACATGGTTACACACATAAATTATTTCTTTTTACAGCATAAACAAAATAACTTATTCTGAAATACATCCATTACATTAGCAGTTATCACCTCCAGTTTTAAAAAAAATGATGCTAGTGAAAATGCTTGAATGCATTGCAACTAATATAACTATTTCTGTTCATAAACACTGTATGCTGGAAACAGATTATCAGAGAAAAAATCCTAATCATGATTCTAAACAACAATTTTCACATGGTAATGATGGCTTTCTGTCTAGCGCCTAATTCTTCCGTGGCCATGTTCTGTGTCCACTTGAGACATTATAAGAAGAGCACATAGGATAACTCAAGGGGAGCAGAAAGTCTGTACTGTTCTGAAAATAGTCCACGATCAATGCATTTTTGCCTGGTTATCTAGTTATCATTGATTAGACATGGAGAAGCCAGGATTTCCTCCCTCACACAAAACAGCTGAAGATTTTCTGCCCAAGTTGCTGTGTCTAGCACATATTTTACTTAATATAGTATTTTTTTAATTTAAATGGTCACTGGACTTTATCATTATACCCAAAAAATGGAAAAATGGGTCTCAGCTGAATGTATTTTTGCTTGAAAATGCTATTATTTCATACCATGGTAAGTTCTCTTGTCCTAATTAAAGACTTGTACTAATACTGCTGTTAGGCAACACACTGCTGTATCTGTTTCCCATTAATGTGACAAACAGCAAAGGAAATTCAAACCGTGTACTTCAGATTCTGTTTATGTGAAATTTCTGCATTCCTCTACATGTAGGTTTTCTCATTTCCTCCATTCTCTGGACTGGTTCACTGTAACATAGAGGTCCAGACACCCGGTGAGAGGACTAGAATAATGTGAGCGATACAACAGAAGCTGGCAGAAATTACTTTTTGCTAAGATTCACTATATATTGTTCGATAATCTAAGTTTGGACTATAGCTCTTAGTTTAAACAAAGAGCACCAGACTGAATAGAAGAGATGCGAATGCCTTCACAAGCCTTTAAAATAGTCCAAGGCAGCCAGAATATAATTTGCTAAATTACAGAGACATCAAACCTCCCTATTATAGTCAACATTCAAGTTGTAAAACCACAAGCCATGATCATGTGTTTGGCATGTATTTTCTAAGACAGAATAATGAATGTGCTATAATTCTCTTCACATCCTCTGGTTGATGCTTTTTAAATCATAATAAAAAATGTCTTTGCACTACTGGAGGATTTTTTTTTTTTTTGAAAAGTTGCATTTTGTTTTGGCAAATCTTGTTTTTAAGCATGGCACCCGTTTTGGCCATCTGTTACAGAGCGAGCGCATAAGTGAGCTCATTAATATAGTTTCTTTTGCTTACTTATGAAAGGTTTTCCAGAAACAGTCAGTGTGCCTGGCTGACTGGGATTCCGACATGGCTGAGAGGGCAGCGTGAGATGAATAGGTGCAGTTTTCAGCTGCAAATTTCTGTTTATGTTACCAAGCAGATTACCACAGACCAATTCATCTGGTGTTTACTCTCACTCATTTAGCAGCTTGGGGAAACAGACAAATAATCCCAAAACCATGGAAAGGTTGTATAAGGATAAAGTTCTCCCACATTAATATGCGATGAGTCAGCCTAACTTATGTACACATGCCAGAACTTGTACTTCTTGCTCACTTACACACAGTATGGTGTTTGCTTGTCTTGTTCTCATCCTGCAATAATAAAGGGTTTCAATTTCCCAGTAAAAGAATAAACTGCCCACATAAGAACTATGGAATTCATAAAAAAAACATATTAAAACTTAACAACTTCACAAAATGCATTCTTCTTCTTATTCCTATTTTAATAGAAATATTTCACTCTCGTATCTCTGCATCATACAGTTTTATTCTTTTACTGTGGTTCCTTCATCTGAAATGTGTCACATGAAAAACAATTAAGTTTAGTCTTTGCTTAGATTAAAATTTGCTGAAGTTTGTCCTTAAAACGTAACATTTGTTAAATAAGGACCGCACCACACATTTCCTCAGCAAACACAGCACTGATCCAGTCATGCAGAGAAAAAAAGCATGTCTGTTTTATTTAGACCACTGCTGGACTTATTAATATGTTAAACTTTATCTTACTGCTTAGGTACTACTTCCACAAATTTGTAGCTTTCTTTGTCAAATTATAGCACCCTTTCCATTCAAGCCCAGCTTGAATGTTTACATGAAATTTGATGGAGATTCTGTAAAATTTGCATGTTGCAGTAAAAAGCACAGGGGCAGAGTGACTCAGAAAGGCACCACTGGCTGCCTGGGGAACTCGCTGTGTGGAATGGGTTTCCTAGTTGCCATAATCACTACTGGTAAAGCCTGCAATAACTCAAGGGGAGCAGAAAGTCTGTACTGTTCTGAAAATAGTCCACGATCAATGCATTTTTGTCTGGTTATCTATTTATCATTGATTAGACATGGAGAAGCCAGGATTTCCTCCCTCACACAAAACAGCTGAAGATTTTGTGTCCAATTTGCTGGGTCTAACACATATTTAGCTTAATATAGTGTTTTGTTTTTTATTTAAATGGTCATAGTACTTTATCATTATCCTCAAAAATGGAAAAACAGGTCTCCGTTGAATTTATCTTTACTTTATAAGCACCATTATTTCATTACATGGTAAAGACTTGCACTAAAACTCCTGTCAGGCAATAAATTGCTGCCATAATCACTGTTGGTAAAATATACAATAACTAATATTAAAAGTGCAATATCAGAGCCAGAACAGTGTGGAAAAAATCCTAATAGATGGTGTAGACTCTATTTGTGGATTCAGAAAGGGATATGGAATTTTATATTTCACATTTATATAGTTTAACTTGTCCTTCCCATGTTTTCGCAGTGTTTCTCCACACTTGAATTTATTTTTGTTACCAAACATGCAATACTGTACGTTACAAATGGACTGTGTGTCCCTTTACATTTTACACAATACTGCTCTCTAGTGGTTCGTTATAAATATTAGCCTGAGACAAATTTCCAGAGAAGGACAGTAATTTTTGTCATGGTTTTCTCTCGCTCTCTCTTTCTCATTCACTCACTCACACACACACACACACACACACACTCAATCAGGATGTACTGGAATATATTTTGGGTGAATTTATGTATAAAATAATCACAAATATTTAACACTATTTTTCATTTTTGTGCCAAAAGATAAGTTTAAGTATTATATGAGGTAATGTAAATAAGTATAACCTTAATCACATAAAACAAGCAATGTATACAGGACGTGATTTTTAAATCACAGTGGATCTACTACATGCTGTTTTGTTTCACTTTAAATCAGGAATTTGAGCATATTAATACAGTTCTATCATTCTTGAATAAAAGAAAACTTGATGCAATAGCATTTAATTTGGCTATATTGCTATACTGCCAATATCGCAATATTATAGACATCATAAATTCAGTGTTTGTCAAAAATTATTCTTTTAACATTACAAAATGTGAGTAAATAACCTTTAATCCTCAACCTTCTTTTTTCTTAAAAATACTAAGATAGGAGGTGGACGGATGAATTTCAGTCTACAAGGAACTTGAGACTGAACCAAACTGCAGCTTCAAATGCCAAGTGCTGTGGATACAGGTATCTTGTTCCTACAAGCAAGGTTTGACTCGAAGATAGATTTATTGCCTCCTGCCTTGTCCACTCTATTTGACTTACCAATTTGATGGCTCATCTTCTCTTCAAGTTAAGGCAATCATGTTATGAAGTTTGAATTTTTGAAAATTTGATTTTTACTTTTCACCTACATTTCCTTTACTTGCCAGTTCCCTAAAATGTTTTCACTGTGGAGCAGACATGAGTTTTTTTTACACTGATAGCTGTCAGGAAAATGTACTCAAACAAAATGAGTCTGTGAGCTCCTTAATTTCAGGCGCTTGCAGGCTTTACAGCTACTGTCTAATGTTGGTCAGTGTTTTCACAGATGCCATTTATTTATTTATTATGGCTATAGTTAATGTTCTCTAAAATCTAACCACTGTGTGAAATGAAGGCACAGTTGTATTTTTGTTTTTATATAATTGCATTATTGCAGGCTGTGATTTAGGGATAAAAGTGATGCTGCACTATTTGAATTGAAACACTTACTAATAGTACTCTAATTCCTTACCTGCTTGTGAAATGAGTACACTTGTGCCTTTTGTTACAAGCATCAGTTAGATTTCCAAAGATACTAACATTTTCACATTTTTAACCGGAAGTGACCAGATAGACGAACATTATATGATGAATTATTCGCTTTCTTTTTACCAGTTTCTCAGTTCATTTTAGCTTCACAAACTATTCCTTTATCTTTCAGGGATTAAAACGTAGTGTTAAACTTTTATATTACCATGTTCTTCATAGTGGGTGAGCTTACAAATTTAAGAAAAAGTTCTGAATCAACTTCTGGTCCAAACTGTGCTTACAAATTGAGGTAGACCCCTGCTTAACACTGCCTCCTTCACTGCTGTTTCACTATGGCGCTCATACTGCAACATTATAGTGCACATGCGCATATTTGTATGGGTGTGTACAATACAATTACAAACATAAATAAGATTCTGGTGACAAAATTTGCAATAAGAGTAAATTATTGTTCGACTCTATTTATATTTTCGATTGTGTTGACAAAAGAAAAATAAGTTGAACGAACGTTGTATGAATTCTATAGCGGTGGTACCATTAAAAAAAACAGGGGCTTTGAAATACAGTACAGTACATCATATTGCAACTCCACGATTGTTTTAGGGGGTAGAGCGCCACCCAGAGAGCAAATTTTAGATGCCGAATTCAAAAAATGCCAAACACAAGAAAATTAGCATAATAATAAAAAAGATAAACATAGGCTAAATATCAAATGTGCCCCCAAAAATCTAAAAGAAAATAGTAACATAAACAGGCATGAAAATGATCCTTTTGAAGCACCAGTGGCTGGATTAGAAACCAAGGATGCCGTCAGGAAGCTCTCCTGTCACAACAGTGAGGGCAGTGCTGGAATGAGCCGAGTTGGAGAAGAGATCAGTAACGCCCTCTAGTGGTGCAAGGAGAGCTTTACGTGTGATCAGTGCCGGGAGGTATTTGAGTCAGCAAAGCCCTTCAAAGTCCACATAGAACAGATGCACAAGGTGAAGGCGACGCTGCAGTATGACTGCAGCTTGTGCCCTCAGTTGCTCACCAGCTACCAGAGTGTGTATCTGCACTTGACTGTCACACATGCCAATGAAAGCTGCACAGTCTTCAAGGTCTGTGACAAATTGGCCAAACTTCCCAAGGACATGAAAAGCCAAGTTTGTGTTTCAAAACCTCCTGGTGTGTCCACTTTGTCACAAATCCACTGGGACAGAACCTAGAATGGTCATAGACATCAGGATTTGAGAACATTGGAGAAACTGTGATGCTGGCTTTGCTCAGAAATCCTCTTTCAATACCCATGTTAGTTGAGACATTTGAAACAGACTTCTAATTCCTTAATAATATTGGAGTATATCCAGCTTAAGGGTGGGAGATGAAGGGAAAGCTTTTATTATCTATTTTTAAATCACACAAAAGAAACAACTACATTTAATAATTCAAAACTATCCTTCAGGCACAATTACTGCCACTTATTGAGAAACCAACTCCTTGTCCTCTTTCCCCCTAAGCTCACTGCTGCTTCACTATAAGGTCCAACCACTGAGTTCCACGCTGACTACCTGCCACATACACATGATTCATTTATACCACATATTTGGTATTTATGTCCTTGAAAAAAATCTACATTGTTATCTGTACCAATGTTTGTCAACATACACTGAGTTGCCAATGACATGGACTCAAAATCAATGGACTGTTTATAAATCAATTAACTGAAACTTGGTTTCAAGTAAAAAGTGAATTTGGTCCACTAATCCCTCTTTCCCCCTGTTTCAAGTCTTTTATCACACAGTATATTGATTGATTTCCATTTTAATGTTCTTCATTTGTTCATACTTTCTATTTTATTTGCAGAAGGCATATGACAGTGCTTCCACTGTAAGATCCATTTTGTGCAAGCACAATATTTCCACTTGCAAAGATCCCTCAGCCTCTGTGGAAATTTTGACTGAAGACAAAAAGAAAAAAGTAAAACTGACAAAAAGACAACATTGCTTAAAATAAATGAGGCAAAAAGTAGAGATGCAAGCTATGGGATTTTGAGAATACAGCAGCACCAGTAAAGGAAGAGAGACTGCAGATACAGAAGGTCAGAAAAATCATCAAGAAACATCAGATAACTCTTCTAGGAAAATGGAGACAGATGGTACAGAGAATGTTAGGAATAATGTCAAAGAAGGGCCAGATGACAGAAAGAAGGGGTAACGGTTCACCCTGGGAGGAGACTGACATGGAGGAAGATCAGCAAATATCTGAATGTTTCAGGACGATCCCAGCTGTCAAGATCAAGATGAGATCATTGTTGGCACAGCAGAAGGCCTGGCTCCCAGCTTCTTGGACTGTGAGAGAAACTCGCCAGAGGAAGTGGAGCAGGAAGAGACTGGTGGGAAAACGGTACCTCAAGACACAGGTCTGTGACTCGAACAGGAACGCTACCTTATCAGATGTGACCACTGCAGCATGGAGTTCCACAAGCTCTGGAATTTTTTCTCTCATTATCAAGAGGCACACCATGCCAGACCAGAGAACTTCCATAGGTGTGAGATTTGCAGCAAGGCCTTTAGCAGCCTAGTGAAGCATAGTGAAGGACCATCAGGGTCCGTACACATGGTTGAGTGCAGGGCCACTTGTGGCATCTGTGGGGGGCAAACTTTAGCCAGAGAAGGAAATCTACACCCATTACAACTGCAAGCATGAAGGCGGAGTGAAGAAGCCGTTGTGCTTAGTCCCAAACAGCCCTGTGTTCCACATGAGGACCCATGCTGGGGAGAGGCTGTACTAGTGCACCGTCTGCAAGAGCTGCTTTGCACAGCTGTCACAGCTGAAGATTCACTTCAAGAAAGTGTGAAATAATTCTGTCAATACTCTCCTTGACAGAGGGCAAAGCCACTTCTTTTATTATAGCAACTAAACGAATGGATGTGCTTCTGTGCTCATTTTAGAGGCCACACAGGTGAGAAGCTGTATATTTATGAAGTTTGTAGTGCTGGCTTTGTTGACTCAGGAAAACATGTCATTGAAGGATACACACAGGTCAATGCCACAGGACACATCCTTGCAATGTATTACCTTCTTAGTGACGATACACACAATTGGACCACATACAGTACTGTACAAAAGTCATAGGCACCTATGGGAAAAATGCTATAAAGCAAGGATGGTTCCAAAAATAATGCCATGAATACTTATTAATCAATAAACCTTCTAAGAAGTGCAGTAGACAAAAAAACCTCAATCAAATCAATATTTGGTGTGACCACCCTTGCATGCAGTTTAAGGTAGAGGTTGGTAGGTTCTTCCAAACATTTTGAGGAACTGGCCACAGATCTTGTGCAGACTTTGACTGTCTGTGCATGTCCTCCCAGACTGACTTGATCATGTTGAGATCAGGGCTCTGTGGGGACCATACCATCTGTTGCAGGATTCCTTCTTTTTGATGAAGATAGTTCTGTATGACTGAGATTGGGTGTTTGAGGTCATTCTCAGGCTGCAGAATGAATTTGGGACCAATCAGAAACCTCCCTGATGGTAGATAAGAATCTACCTGTACTTCTCAACAGACACTGAAGTTGCATGCCTAAGATTTTTGCACAGTACTGTATGTAGATGTGTTTTAGGCAGATTGGTGACTCAAAAATTCCCACAGTGTGTGTGTGTTAAACCTGCTTTCCTGTATGAATGGGTGTCTATCATTGTAAGTTACATTGGTATCAGTTAAGCACAAATTATACATAATTTCAAACTTTAAATACTTCTTTATAAAAAAATTCTCCAAATAAAGCCTTGTTCAATAACCCCCCCTTCTATAATTGACTTAGTTTCATTTCAATTAAATCATTGTTTTAGACTGCTTTCCTCAGCAGAATGATGCAGAGTGCAAAATATTTTTTCACAGATAAATCTGCAGGTAAGCAAGCCAATTCGTAGCTGAGAAGAGGAAAAAACACATACAGCCTTGGAAAACTAGCAAGTTTCTCTACAGTTAAATTTTTATTATGCTAATTAAATATTAATTTTATATATACAATTTTATCATTTCATTTGAAATATTTAATTTTTTTCTTTCAGAAGCATTTTTAATGTCAAATGTGAGAAGAGCTTTGCTTCTACAGAGTATCTAAAACAGTACAAAATATGTCACTTAAGAGGGGAAAAACTAGAATCAAGTCAGTTGTGCCCCAAACATTAAAGTAAAAAGATTATTTAACGTAAAGGGTGAGATTTTGTGCAAAGGGGACTCATTTTAAAAGGGTACCTAACAATGTAATAGAGAGAGTAAAACTATTACATCAGAACTGTGAGCTGGGACAGTTCTAGGAGCACAGCTGGCCTAAGATCAAGACACTCTCAGCTGAGGGTACAGGTGACAGCCAACAGGGGACATCCTGCAGACCTGTTACGGACACAGGACATGGGAGAGACAACGGAACGTCAGCACTTATTTGTTTTTTACACACGTGCAGCTTTTATGATAAAACACGACCAGTTTGTAGACTCTCTCTTCAGAAATATATCTAGCAACAAAGGCTTCTGTCAGATATGCTTTCAAATACATCACTACTGAGAGTCCTCTTAAACTGTGTTGAAAATTAGTGAAACATTAACTTGAAAAATGAAAATAAAGTACTTCTTTTTAAAGCAATATATTTATTCAAAATCCTGCTTATCTAGTGTGTTAGTTTAAAAGATACTGGTGCTTGGATAACTCCTACTCCTGGACCTGGTTTCTTACTTTGCAGGAGGAACTGGGGTTCAAAGAAAGGAATATAAAATCAGGTGACTTTTTGAAATTCCCAAAGTAACAGCCCAGTTTCTTGTGTTAACTTACATAAGTAAATCAGCCTATCTGTAGACTAGTGGCTCCATTAGTTTGAGAAACACAAAATGCTTAAACTCTTAACTTTTTTACTTTATACTAAAAACATGGAGCACCATAGCATCTTGTATACTAATTGATCTGTTGTCGTTTGAAAATGAGCAGGAATTAAAACATATAAGTAGCCAGTGTTTGTTGCAGCCATTGTTTCGGCTGCTTATAAAAAATAAAAACTGTAAGGTCTTTTCACGTCCTGACAAGACAAGACAAGACAAGACAAGACAAGACAAGACCAGAAAACAGCCAAACGAACAAGTCCATCGTCCTTCCGCCCTGTTCGCCCTACGCTTTGAAATGGCGCCGGAACTCGGCTTCCCTGCGCCCCCACTCAACATGGCGGCGAGCTGCGCGCCAAGGAGTTCTGGGTGCGACTTTTACAGGAAATACTCCGGGTGTGCGGGTCGGCTGTATTTGTGAAGGCGGCCATTTTACCGATCTTACGGTAAGGAAGCGAGGCGGCCCCCTGCGCATCTCTCTGGACTCCGGCGCCCGCGGCGTGAAGACGACGCGCTTCTGTGTGTGAAAACCTGCGCGAATCGGTTCCTCCGTCTTCGTCCTCCTGCGACGGCTTTTCTCTTTGTGTTTATTAAACCAAAAACAAAGCTCTATCTGGGTGGCAGGTTGCTAGCTGACCAGCTTTTTTAAACAAAAGTTTCTACAAGCCAGACATTTAGTGTGCTAATAATAACTGTAATATGGCAGTATTTCGATAAAGCGGTTTTAAACGGCGTCCTTTATATTACTATTTCTAACTTATGCTAGAAAACATATACGCTAGGCAACCTAACTGCAGCTAGTTTGTACTATAGTTCAATACCACTAAAGTAAATCTTAAAGTAAACCTTGCTATGTGATAATTTACAATTACTTACGACGCAGGTATGTGGATGCGTGAAACAACTCACCCAACATGCGATGTGTTTTTATGTGTGAAGTGTGTAAGAATGTGTTGTTTGTGCTCTGTTTTTCTACAATACTGGCTCATGCTGTAACCAGTGGTAGCTAATGGTATCTGGTTAACAGTAACTGCTTACCTAATTGCCATATCAGGTCAATGCAGGCAGATGCCATCCTTATAGATAAACAGACAGCAATGGCATAATGATCTGAAGCCACACAAACATTAAATATCTGTATCTGGGGAATCACTTGTTATGAATTTCCCCCTCATGTTCAAGCAGAATACTGACTGCCAAAGCTGAATAGGAGTTAAGTAATTTCCCATGTGAGAGCCACAGAAAATATATCTCTCTAAACATTTGATGCAGGAAAGGTTTCATCTTCTCCAACAGCCCCGCCATGAGTGACTCCACTGTGGAGCTCTGCTCTGAACTCTACCATGGCCATTTGCTGCAGCAGATGCATCACTTCAGGGAGATGGGCACCCTCTGTGATATCACCATCCAAGTGGATTTCCAAGGAGAACTAGAGGAATTTGAAGCCCACCAAGTGGTGCTGGCTGCATCCAGTGGTTACTTTAGGAAACTTTTACTGGAAAAAGATCCACCTGTCAAAGTATTCTTTGACTCCATCCCAACCACTGATTTTGCCAGTTTTTTGGAGTTTGTCTATACTGCTAGGTTAAAGTTTGAGAAGGACAGGTCTTGTAATATATTGGAAATAGCCAAGACGTTTGAATGCCAGGACCTCTTACAAGCTTGTGCCAAGCTGACTGACTCTGAGGTCCCTGAAGCTGACGACAGTGTCAGAACCAAGACCGATATCTTATCGCAAGATACGGAGTTGAATCAAAGCACAAAGATGAATGAAGCTGTGGACATACAGTTAGAAGAAGAAGCTTCACAGAACGTGCTCATCAAATCACCAAGTGTTGTTGAGAAATCGGTTTCTCCAGCTAGGGCAGGAAAGAAGAAAGAAATGAATACTGAGGTGCAAACCAGGAGACTGAGCAACAGATTGGCAGGCCGTAAAGTGTTTGTGGACATTCCTAAAAGAAAGCATGTCGTGAAGCTGAAAGACAGACAAAAAACAGATCAAACATCACCAACCCAGAATGTGTTAGGACAGTCGCAGAAGGATGGACCGCATGAGGCTGAGGCTGGAATAAAAGTTGATGCAGAATTGGGTGATGTGTCAGAAAAAAAGACAGCTGAGGATGCAGTGGACACTACATACACTGAGGACCAAGTAGCATCAGAAGGTTGTCCTAATGACTTGGATTTCCAGAACAATGATGAGGACAGCACACCTGCACAGGGGAAGGAGCGCCCTCACAGGGGAAGGAAAAGGAAGAGAATTGGACAGTTCAAATGTAACGAATGCCTTCGCTCATTCCATTATGAGAAGAGCTATCTAAAGCACATCAAGGTGAGCCATGGCATCCTGTCTGAGGTGGTCTATTGCTGCAACATTTGTCAGCACACCTTTGCCAACCGCTGTAACCTGAAGATTCATGAGCGCCACGTCCACAGTGAAGAGCGGCAGTTTCCCTGTGACGTTTGCGGCAAGGCCTTCAAACGCAAGAAGGACGTGAAGAGGCACAACCTGCAGGTGCACGAGGGGGGTGCTGACCGGCACTTCTGCCAGATCTGTGGGAAGGCGCTCAGCTCCAAGACAGCCCTCATTCTGCATGAGAGGACACACACGGGCGACCGGCCATATGAGTGCACTGACTGTGGTGCCAAGTTCTCTCAAAGCTCTGCACTCAAGACACATCGCAGGTAAAGCACAGTAATGTGTGTGGTCATAGCACTGTTTGCCATATTTACATGTCATCATACATGTCTGATTTGTATACACGTGTATGTGTTTTTGAACCAGTTGATACAAATGCTGGAATTTATCTTTGGGAGGATGAGTCCATCCAAGTAGTTTTTGCTGCACCAGACATATAGGAAAATGAAGTGTGGCTGGAAAGAATATTTGAAACAATAGCTTGGTGCTCATGTTGTGCCATGATATTTTATGTTTGGTAGGACTCACACTGGTGAGAAGCCGTTCTCTTGTGACCAGTGTGATGCTCGATTCACACAGAACCACATGCTGGCTTATCACAAGCGATGTCATACAGGTCAGTACTCTGTGGAATTGGTCAGTATATCTGCAAATGTTGTCTCCTTAACTGGACTGGAAACCTGAGTCATTATGTGGTGCAGTTCATCCTTGATTTTCTGGAATATATGGGGTAGGGGGTGTCTGGACATGGCGAAGGTCTGGAAAATTGGAAGTTTAAACATACTATTTATATTGCTGCACTGTATAGTACTACACTGACCGGTACAGTAACACTTACAATCTAATGTAAATTGTAATGAACATGTAATGTGCATAATACAATGAAATGCAGTCTGTATTGTAACTGAAGTGTACAAATATACAGTGAATTACATGCATAAAGTAGTGAATAAGGTGCCGATATGACTTGGATCAGAACACCACTACAGGGGTGTAGGGGGCATCCTGCTGCCTTCATGAAACTAACAGTGGAGACAGTCAGGTTATTCTTTTTTGAGACACAGCATGAAAACTGTTCCATGAACATTTTATGCATTAATAAAATTCATTATTCCAAAAAAGGAAAAGCTGTTTTAAATTGTTTTTTTCCTTATGGTTAAAAATAGGTTTTTTCAATATATATGGACTGTTTTTCTGGAATATTTTTATGACCATCTGTAAAATCCGATGTCCATAAAATCATTGTGTCTGAGAGAAGTTAAGCTTTTTTCCTATTTACTGTACTAGTTAATTCATACAATTTTTTTTTTCTAATCAGGAGAGAAACCTTACATGTGTGAGAGCTGTGGGAAAAGCTTTGCGTCAAAGGAATACTTAAAGCATCATGCTAGAACTCACTCTGGATTCAAGCCTTACAAATGTCAGATCTGTGACAGGTCTTTTGCTCAAAGGAACTCTCTCCATCAGCACATGAAAACACACACAGGTAAGCAGTTACATGCAGGTTCTCAGTGTGATCAAGTTACACCTTTAAGTTTACTTAACCTTTCTAATTATTGTAAGGCATTATAATAATTAATTATTATAATAATAATTATAAATCTCCAGAGCTTCGCACTATGCTGTTTTCCTCCAGGTGAGCGACCATATAATTGCACCGAATGTGGGAAGCAGTTCACACAGCTGAATGCTCTACAGCGTCACAACCGCATCCACACTGGAGAGAAGCCCTACATGTGTGTGCTATGCAACCGCACCTTTACAGACAAGTCCACAATCAGGAGGCACACCATGGTGAGGATCCCCAAAACATTTCATGTTAGTGGAACTTGTGGTGTGAAGCAATTTCCAGCCAAAGCTACACAGCCTAAACTGTCAGACCATGATGTGGGCAGTGTGTCAGGTCTCTAACAGTCTCGTGAAATCAAACGCGCATGTTTGTAAGTGGGGGAACAAGGCAAAATGTCATGTCTAAGGCATATTTTTAAACTGTGAATGTTTCCAACAGAATTCCGCAATATTTGTAATGTGTGTGTGCAACAGTTTTGCTATATTTTCAATGGCTGATGTATTATAATGGTTTTTTATATAAACTTTAATATTTAGTCTCATGAAATTTATAGAACTGAGAAAGCTGTTTGTCAATCCATTGATGCCTGTTATGTAACTGAAGTGGTCATTTTACCCACAGACGCACGACAAGGACACACCATGGAGAAATTATATCGTGGTTCTTAAAGGAAACGTGGAGAGTGGTAGTAAGAGAATTAAACCAGGCCATGCGGTTGAGAAGAAGGAGAAGAACGTGGCCCTGGGTTCCAGTGATGCTGAGGAACAGGGTACTGAGAAGGGTCAAGTTGAAGAGCCAGTGACCGTGAAGGCAGAGCCCATAAATGTGTCTGGGGATTGGAGCACTGCAGGTCACAGTGCCATTGCCCTTGTGAGCCACACCGCACTGGGCAGCTTCACTGTCATCCAGACCGAGGTTCACGGATCTCAGCTCCAACCAGTGGTGAATGCTGACCCCATGTCACATCCTGTTACCGTTTCCATTCCCCTGCCCGTGTCCCTTTCTGTCCCTGTGTCCTCCCCAGCCCTCAACGTCCCTGTGTCAGTGCCACTGTCCGTGTGCACGCCCCTCCCCACCGAAATGTGCGTCACAGTGCAGTCATCGGAGCTGGAGTTGGAACCAGAACCGGAGATGGAGTTGGAGCCGGAGCCAGTGCCAGAGTCACAGCCGGAATCGGGGCCAGGGCTGGAGCCGTACCAGACCTCCAACATAGACACTGTCAGCATTCCGGCTGTGGACAGCCATCTCGGGGCAACTGAGGACGTTCCTGTCGAAAACCTCAGTGTGGAAATGGAAGTTTCCTCTGAAAATGTGACTGATACAGCAGTGCAGAGTTTGTAACCTGTCCAATACTTTAGATGTTATCAATTTATTGTAAAAAGAAAGACTGAATGTTTACCTTGAACATATTGTAGGATGAGGGAAAGCACTTGGCAGAAATCTTTTCTCTACTGATTTTTGACTTGAATATCTAACATGAATACAGAATTTAGCTGTGACAGCAAAAAACAGGCTTGCGACTGTAAAACAATAATGGGTTCTTGTTGATGGTAAAACTGTTTTGTGTCTTGTCTCCATGTACATTTTGTTTTGTTCTGATTTTTGTTCAGTTCCCTGGTAGTCACTGTTACCAGTGTGCTGCAGTTTAGCAAAGATGTAAAAACATTTTTTTCTATGTGAAGTCTTTACAGTTTTGTAGTTAGCCCGTCTCTCAGTGTTTTCCCAGTAGTTTGTTTTCCCTGCTGTAAATGTAGTTTATTTAGTGTGTACTGTTTTCGGTCACACACAACATACAGTATACAGCACATTAATGTGCTGTTTTGTACAGTCATGGACAGGCAGTGTAGTGACACCTCTTGGTACAGCTGTCTGCAGAGAAAGACACTATCATTTTTATTACTTTTCCTCACAGGTCTTGTCACACACAAACTATCACTGCTGTGATAGTTTTACAGGCAACTGTTCCATCAGATACCGTAGATATTGCTGTTATTTTCAGCAAAGGGAAATATGTATGTGAATCCATGGTTCTTTCAAGGAGCCTATTTAATCTGTGTTTTTAATTAAATGGGTGTAAACGCAGAAAAGGGCATTACAAATTGGCGTCTGTCTGTTGAGCGTATGTTGTTTTTTAATCAGTATTTTCTGATTAAGAATTTGCTTAATGAGGAACATAGTGGGATTCTGAAGACCTTCGGTTGTGTAAAATAGAGCAGTCTGTTTGGATGAGAAAATTGACAGTAAAAACTGATTTTTTTAAAATGAAATAAAATACCATGCTGAACAGATGTAAACAGCTACATATTGTTGAGGTTTTTGTTTCTGGTCAGTGTTGTATGAATTCATGTGCCTTTCAAAGTCCTTGTTTGAACAGGATTGTTTTTACAGCATTATTACTAATCTGTTTAGCCCTGAAGATTTGTCATTGACTGGCATATTTTTACTGTGAATATAATTTAAATATGGTATCAGCAATTGCTTTGTTCTATCCACCAGACCAATTGGATGAAAAACTGAAGTAAAGGTCAACAAATTAAAGTGTGATTTTTCTGGTCACCAAACCAAAGCGAAACAAAGTGGGAGATCTATGTTTATTACTGTACATTAGCACTGACAATTAGCAACTGACATACAAGAATACACAGAAACAATTTCTCCATTGGAAAGAATCTTTATATGCAGGTCGATTGTCTCTGTTGGTCACAATAGTAAATACAATAAGCTACATTGCACACAATGACATGCTTTTTGTTTGAGCCAGGGGGGACCCCCTCTAACACATATGCAGTATATATACTCACAACACAGACAGTGCACAGTAAGACAGGATATACACACAGACACACACACACACTCACACACACACACACGCGCACACACACGTCATTGTACCAACATATGCAAAGGGATGCACTCGTCAACCGTGCAGAAACGAACACTAAAGCTGAAAAATATATTCCTCCAACCAGGTAGCACAAGTATTATATTACTGTAAATTAGATTGAGGGGGAAAAATTATTTTGTGAACAGTCAAGGTGAAGAAATAAAAGTCCCTCAAGATTTAGTTTAAGTAACAATTGCAGTCCATTGGTTTGCTTTTGTTGTAAAATAAATCCTGACATAAAACGGGGGATGTTACTGTTTACACTCATATTTATGCACATTTTGGTGGTACTCAATACTGATTTCTTCTTTATCCCAATAAGACAGACACAAGTGACTGTGTAAGACATTACACAGAAAAGTGTAATGAAAAATATAATGTATCCACTTTGCTTTCGGCTTACATTTGTTAACTTTGGTTAGACATTTTTCTGGACAATACAGCATTCACATTAAATGAAAAAACAGAATGAGAACTTGCTTCCTTTTGCACTCATGACCTTCAAAGTACAGACAACTTTCTACATTCAAGTACTTTTCAACTGTTTTTTTGGCATGTTTTATGACCTGATGAAACAAAAAATAAAGTGGAGGAATAGACTATATGACAGACAAAATGACATCAGCTTAATTTAAATATACTAATTTCTTCTCGATTAAATAATTACAAATATACACTATGCAAGACTTTTCACTGGTAATGTATAAGTGACTATGTTTGAAAACAAAATCCATCACGTATTTAGCTGTTCAGAATGTCCTTGGATCCTTAACACTGTCTTTAAAATCCCTCCAGAAAGGTCACACACTGCAGCTGCATCCTCAGGGTAGAAGTGACTACGACAAATATGACCTTGACTTGGTAAATTCATGGTTGTAATGGTAAGTAAAAATGAGTTTAAACCGCCATCTGTGCTGAGAACTTAAACAAGCGCATTTGGAGACAAACAGGGTAGAACGGTGCGAGTAACAGCCACAACACCCCCTTTTCACTTGAGGTCCCCAGCGTCTCCTTGGATGGTCTTCTTGATGCGCAGAAGCATGGTGGTGAGCCACTGGTCCAGGCGTGAGATGGAGTCAAACTCTTTCACCTGATCACAACCGCACTGTATCAGCACAGCCCACACCAACACAAAAATGTATGCAGTTCTTCACTAGGCTAGAATCAGTGCAATCACTTACTGCTTCAGTGAAAGCATCACTGTTTTGCTCTTCATGGGCTTCCAGAAGTTTCTGTAAAAATAATAGCTGGGTTCACAGATACTCAGTATAACTGCACAGAATTGTACCTTTAGCTAAAAGACAAAAAAGCATTCAAAACAGAAAATGTCAGTAAAGTTCTGCAACACAGTAAAAAAAAAAAAAAAAAAAAACCTCACATAAATCAACTAGTCCCAGTCAGTGGCTCAGTACAGAATCTACATTGTGTCTGAAACACTGCTTGTTGCTGGAAGAACATTCCTTGCACAATTCTTTCGCTGCTGGGTCGTTGACGTATTAAAGCTGTTACAGATATAAGAGGAATTCATATCTGGGTCTATCTGTTGCCCCACTGATGTTAATCTAGCAAACCTCTTCACTCATCAGGTAATTCTGGCCATTTACACACCTTCAGCAATTTGCACTCTCTCGAATCTGAAAATGCGGGAAACATTTCTTCGTACTTTTCTACAGCAAGCTGTAAAAAGAACAGTAAGAAAACATGGTCTAAAATGCATCTGCAATGTGTATTCCAAGATTTATCTACAGTATGTATATGGAGAACACCTACATTTAGGCAAGCACGGTGTAGTAAATTTGCAAATCACATTTTACTAATGTGTTTCTGAACATAACACTTCTTTTCATAAATAATGTGAATGATTAAATGTAAAAATTATAGCTATATTATAAAAATAACATATAGACACCAGAAAATACAGGTCCATGTAAATTGAAGCCTGGGTTTTTAGACAACTTAATACAGCGGACACATACAGACCTTTGCATTTAATTCATCGACGATAAAGTGGCATAATGCAGCCTTGAAAAAGTACTCCTTTGCGCTGTATTTCAGTAAAGGGTTATCCATAGTGTTGGTTCCCACCTACAGAGAAACAGGGATATTCAGTCACTGGAAATACTATGGTGTTTCTCCATAATCATGATTTCCTAGAAACCTTATAATGAATGAACCAACCTGCTCGTAGATCTCTATGGCCTTCTGGTACTGCTCCAGCTGGGCACTATATGAAGCAACCTTCAGCAGACACTTGTTTGCAGAGCTTTTGTAGTTAAAGGAACATGTACCTCAGCACAGTCAATACCACTCATCTTGGTTTCCATCACAACTTTATTTCCTTTCACTAAAATCTATACTTATAAACTATCAGATTTGTACTATACAACAGTTTTAAGCACATGAAAAAAAGGCATTAATGGAATTACAAAGATCAGAGCATTTCTGAGAAGATGTAAAGGAGTGAACCATAGCAGACTTGTTACCTGTTTGATTCCTCTCCCTTGTAGTAGTCCGCTGCCTGCTCATAGTGTGCAATTGCCTGATGTAAAAGTACATCCCCAAATAGGTCACTTACACAATTTAATCAGTATGAAAACATGACAGGGTTAACCACATTTTCAAAAACATCCAGTCTGTGACATACAAAACCAGGGGCCATTTTATTCATTTGATTGCTAAAAGTACATCATAAATTAATAAAAACTGCAAAGACAGAAACTTCAGTAAAGTTCAGAACTTTGCCTGATGTACCTTTTCAATATCCACCAGCTCAGACTCATACACCTCGGCAATTGTGATATGGTGCTTGGCAGCAATGGTAAACCTTCCCTAGGGAGAGAAAATATTAAACAATAAAGAGAAAAAAATTAATATAATCCTGCATCTCAGTATCCAAAACCATATTAAAGTGTTCAAAAATGTTTACAGTGAATACAAAGAACATGGATAAACAACAAACACCTGAGTGACCGGAACAGCAAAATATGGCTGTTAGACATTTACCAAAAACCCAGTCTCTTAATATCTTACCATATCTGTGTAAATATCGATGGCTGCATTTAAGCAGTTGATAGCCTCTATCGAGTGCATGAAGGAAAAGGAAAAAAAATTAAATGTTGAAAAGGGTTTGGGATGGCATGTAGAGAAGAGCACCATTTCTCTAGATTTAAGCAGCTAAGAAATTTGAAGTACAGTAGGTACACTAGTTCCTTGGGGTACAAACCAATGAGTTACAAATTTTCAAAGATACAAATGTTCTGCTTTTAACAGCATTTCCTTCACTTGTATACTTTTCAAAATGTCTGTTTTGTCTGGGAAGGCAGCGCAAGCTGTGATCATACGCCAAGTCAACAGAGGGCAGTAAAGAGCAACCACGGACAGCAGGCGTGTTGGACTCCGAAATTCAACTCATCTGCACTGTGTTCCATAATCAATACTTTTGAACCAGAAAAACCTAAACCAGAGACCTTCTAGGGACAGCACTGACTCAAATGAGAGCATCAAACATGTTGAGAAGTTGTCAACATGCAATAAGTTAAGGACACTTTCATTTCAGCATACAACAGTAAACAAGAGCCTGTTTCTCAACCCCTTTCATCATCATTTTTAATAGAACGAGACATACTGTGACTGTGATTTACTTTTTGTTCATAGCTACATGAAGACATTAGCAGTATTTCCTAGGTGTGTATTAATTTAAACAAATAAATCAATATAAAACAAAGCAAATAGTTTTTATTATTGCTTTTGACTAAACAGCTCTGACCATGGAACACAGGACGCTCAAACTATTACACACGTTTCAATTCACTGACCCCCAGTTTCTGCATGTTTACACCCATCATAGAACATAAATCTAATAATGGGAACATTTAGCACCTGAAATTCAAGCCAGTGATTATTTAAATTGTCTATAAATTTCACCAAAAATTGCACAACAGTATACTAAAATTTTAAATTATATTAAAATGCAAGTACAAATTTCATTTTTTTCCTGAATAGGTCGTAACATTTGGGCATGAATTACACCAAATTAGATCACCACAGAAGGAATAATTTACACTGAAACTGACTGTCTCACCCCAGGACAAAAGTGTGCGTACATATCTATACTAATCCTTCATATTTTATTTTGGGGGGAATGAGTCAAGAAACGCTGTGGTATTCCTCTTCCTGATCCACCCACACATCCACATCAGCCACTCAGTGCTCAGTACAGAGATGCACTTCTGCCGACATTCTGACAGCACCTTCTACAACAGCCTAAACCCAGTAACTGTAATGTCTCTCCACACCTCACCTTGTGGGTCGGCCTTCTTGTAGGCATTACCAGCATCAACAAAGCTGGTGGCAGAATCATGCTTGTTCTGTAGCTGCATATGCAGCTTAGCTGCTTGACAGAATGCATTCCCTGCAGCTAAAACAAAAACAAGACACATAAACAGAACACATTTTTTAAGGTGCACACACTTCCAGCAATGGTATTTTCCCAAGACTATATTTATGTACAAAAATCACAGCAGCAAGAATCCAAAACTAGTTTAATTAGTATGCAAAGATAAAACCAAGCAATGACATACCACTCCAGTTCTTGGCCATCTTGAACATGTTGGCAGCCCTGGCATACATCTCACATGCTTCTTCTACTTTATGATTTCCCCTGAAAACAGAAAAAAGAAGGATGATTTCTATTTCAGCTAACTGCTTGAAAAACCTAATAAAAATGATTTTAGACAATTCTCTTTTTTCCCCCCAAATTAAACTTATGGGGAAATTATTAGGCTAGCTTGTTCTTTGAAATAAACTAGATTTAACAAGGTCAGAATTCAAATTAACAAAATAGAATTCAATTTCAGTAACAAGTGACAGGGTTGAATATAATAGATATGATAAATCACTCAACTTGGCAATGACGGCTAACACATCTAAGATGTCCTTATCGAGTCAAAATCTTACACAATGCTCTTTGTAAAGCAGTTATGAACAACCTTCTTGCCTCATGTATGTGTCACTCACACGATGTCTTATAGAACTGCCTCTGCCTCCAGTTATTTTCACACATCACTTAAATGCAGCAACTAACAGTCAGGTATTTTGGGAAGTCTCCAAAATACACTCTTGTAAAAAATAGTGACACTCAGATGGTCGAGCTCACGGCAATGTCCAAACGTGGCCGAACCCAGAGGGGAATCACAATGGGCCAACTGTGCACTGCAACCCATAACAACACTTGCTGACTAATAATTTTGGGTGACCTTGGGTGGAGAACAGAAGACACACAGAATAATTAAGGATACATACACGGTTAACTAAGCCCATGTCCACAGAGCAAAATGCACAGAAACAACACTGATGCTACTCTTACAAAGTGAAATTTTCATTTCATTTTCCTACAATGCATGTCAAAACAAACAATATTAAAGTGACATATCTATTTTAAAATGACAGTGTACTCCATTAAGTTTCAAAATAAATAATGCACAAATGTGTTTTTAGATTAAAGCAAAGAAAAAAAATACAAGCATTGTGCAACACAAAATATGAAAAAGCAAACCTATTTATTACTATTTAATTTAAGAATTTTTTGTTGTCTCATCTAGGACACCCAAGATACCACACTTGGACTGATGCACTCTGTCAGAGTGAAGCCTGAGGAGGAAACTTCCAGTGGGTTCCATTGTGTAACATGTCCCATTACTTACTGTATATAGGCTGTAAAGGAGAGTGTAATACATCAAAAAATATGAAAGGTCTTTAATGATCTATGTTACTAGGGAATATTCTATATAGTATCTTGTCAATTATTCAGATATATTTTTGTGTATTAGGCCAACCATTGTTTCTTACATATTACATAATCCACACAAACGATACATTTACCTACACTTTATCATGAAAAATATATTCACTCACTAACAATCATTAATTCCTGTATCCTGGTCAAACCGATGGTCCGGACCCTTTCCCAGAATCACTAGGCAAGGAATGGTACACCCAGGATGGGATGCCAATCCATCACAGTGAAACTGCCCCCCTACACACACGTGCACTACAGGCAATTTACAGTGACCAATTACAGTGAAACTCACATGTTTGGACTGTGGGAGGAAGCTGACAGACACAGGGAGAAGATGCAAACTTTACACAGACTGAAATGGGTTTGAATCAACCCCAAACAGCCCAGGTGCTGTGAAGCAGCAGCAGTACCCAGTTTGCCATTGTGCTGCTCACAATATCATGCAGTACAGCCAATTTATCAATATTAACAGTGTTATTTAAAACATGCTGTGTATGACAGAGTCAAAAAATAATGACTGTAATAACATTACGTGGGTAAATCACACTGCCCAAACCTGGTCCATGTATGACTGCATTGAATCACAATTATGGTTTTCTACTGAAAACTGGTCACATTTAGTGACTTAGTTTGTGCATATTACAATTAATTTCCACCTCAGTTGCTTTCTGTGGATACATCGGAAGGCTGTACTACTCAGCAGTGGGAACACAGGCTGACTTTAAACAGGGTGAACAAAGCTGTACATGGTACACAAGGTCAAAACTGGGTGTAGAACTACCGTGGGTAGATCAAAGAGACACTTCATTTGTGATGTGGTTCATAACCCACTACGTGCTCCAGTGCTACCATGACCAACCTGTAGCTGCTGCATTTACTGGATCACAGAGCCACCTGGTCTCCTGCACACTGCAGCTGACTGGGCAGATTCACAGAGCTGGCCTTTGGCCAACCTGCTGACCAGCTCATATGATTGAGGCAGTTAACTGTTCCCACCACGACCCCAGGCCCTCCCCCTCCCGGTTGGCGCTGAAAACAAACAGGACGCACATCATCACCTCTCAGGGCTGGGCTCAAGACATGGTGCACAGCAGGCTAAATGGTGCTAGCCAGTTAGCACTGCACAACGCACCCACACAGCCATGATCAATACGCAGCACACACCGCACTGACAGTCTCCGACCTCCAACTAGCACGTTCAGCTGCACAATGACAATGACTGTCACTATGTGTTTTGTTAAGTAACGAGGCTGCAATGCTGGGAGATGTCAGTTGCGCTTAACATGGGCCAGCTAATCCGACAGGTCGCGCTCACAGCCCTGCAGCCCCCCTCCCTCCCCGACCTGCCCACAGCGCGTGATGATGCCGGCGGTCCTTCGCCGGTAAATGCTTATCTTTAAGACACATTCCAGCATTGAATACATTTTCACACAGATATGTGAACGGGTGAGAAATAAGGCTGTACTCGACACTGGCAACACAACAGCCTCGCGGTACCAGCGTCCACCTCGCTAAGAAAACGATCGTCTTACCCAAACATTCCTCCCAAGAACGAACCGGACGACTTGACTTTCTTATCTGCTTCAGCCATAAGCTGAATGGCTTCCTTTTCTTTACCGGAATTGTCCATTGTCTGTGTGTTTTAATCAACCCTCTTACACGGTAAACACAAGTGTGTATATCTGCATCAGCTTATGGTGATGGAGGATTACAGTCGGTGGTTTTATGTAGCGTAGGTGTACAGCAGTCGACGAATGTGCTCATGGGATATGTAGTTATCGCTTCCTTAAAGGAGATTGCTTAACACAATAAGACTGCAATTCCCAAGAAGCTGGTTGTCTTGGTGTTTGAAACCTCCAGATGATGTTTGCCCCATGAGCAAGTAGTGCTTCTGATCTCGCTAAAAGCCTGACTCAGTTTTATTGTAGAGGAGTATGAGGAAATTTCGATCGAGGGACTGCATTGTCTCAATTATTTATTTTTTCTTTTACAAATTAAGTGATTAATTGATTGTTCTAACTTTTTACTTGCCGCTACTTATCCTACATACTTGACTTCTGGTTTCTTAGGATCAGCTAGAATGAGGCACCAACATGATCTGCGTAATTTTAACGTGTGATAACATCTTAATTTAAATTGGTTAGACTAATTGTAGCATATGGATTTTTTCATTATAAAGACACATTAAAGTTGCTCCCAACATTAAAAAAGGCTCAAAATAATACCGAAGAGTTGATTGAAGCAGACCTTCCAACTCATGATGTTACAATTGACCTCAAATGCTGAATGTTGTTGGTTCTAATCCTCCTCTTGTTTTGTACCCTTGAGCAAAATAATTAGGGGAATGTCACGGTAAAAAATACTTTGCTGAATTAACCGGTAAATCATTGCAAAGTTTCTTATCTAATACTGCAAATTATTATGGAGAAAGGTTTAACTTAATTGAAGTCTTGGAAAAGACGACTTTCGAGAGGGAAGTATTAGACCAAACACCCGGTCACGCCCAGCCATCAAACACGCGCATGCGCATGAATGTATGTCCCGCTATTTCCGCCCGGCTGAAAATTTTTCTCAAAATTGTGGTTGCAGAAGATATGGTTTTTTTTCATATTCTGTGTTGCACAATGCTTGAATTTGTCTGAAATTGTGCTCTGTGACTTTTGTTCTGATGGTTGTTTTTTCAGTTTGTTAAAAAGGTGAGTGAGACTCCTGTAACCATCCCAGTGAAACTGTATGCTTTCCTTTTATTCAGGTTTTGACCTCTTCTCCACTGAAGACCTCCTTTGATGTTAGGTTAATGGGTAACGGGGCATTTTTTATTTCCACCATCTTTATGTGTTTTATGCCCCTTTCCTCTGGTCTTTCCCTCCCCTTCCAACCCTGCCTTTGAAGCTGTGCATGATGTTGTGTTGTATCTATCAGCCTTATTCAGTTTGTTATAAATTTACTAACGCTTGTCACAAAATCAGGACAGTCATGGACAGGTGATATAATTATTGTACAAGGGGGGCAGAAGATATGAAAAAGAATGTGAGGAAGATTAGAAGGATGGAGTGAAGGAGTCCCAATCTTTGCTCAGGCACAGATACCATAAAGGGCTAATATTTTCCTGTGCACTGAGATCAGTCACTGTCACTTTAGTTTTCACTTGACATCTCGGGTCTTTCGTGAGCAGGGAATTTTAATTTGTATGAAATTTGCTAACTTAAACAGTATTGTGCATGTTTCTAATATTTTAATGGTAATATACATGTTTGAAGAGAACTAATAAAATGTATAAAGGTTAATGCACAATTTTATTTAATTACGCTTAAATATTAATGGACAGAAATGTAATTTCCCTATAATTGTTACTAGAAATGGAGCATCTAATTGATGAAAGATATGCTAATTGTACATGCCTTGGTCAACTGTACACACACTGTATGTTTCAGTCACCTTAATTTCAGGTTTTGTCATAAGGTCGAAGATACATTGTCCAGTTTATTTTTAATTACATTTCCTTTGCTTCCCTAAGTTTAAACATACTTAAACAAAATAGTAGTGTGACTGTCCAGTTTAACTCGCTTGTGTGTTAACAGCCCATATCTGGTGTTTGTACATGTTGCTGGTTCTGACAGTGTCAGTAAGAAGTGAGCTGCTACTGTTCCTGACCCGGCAAAAATGAAGTTGAGTGAAGATGACAAATGGCAGGTTCAAGGAATGAATCCAAATTGAACAACAATCTGCATTCAATAGATTTTAGCCATTTTAAATTGTTTGGCATTAAAATACTGAAATAAGAATTATATGTATTTTTTTCATTTATCATAATTATGTCAAAGACTCTTACAGAACCTAAACCATAAATAAATGGAAGGACATCAGTATTATTAACCTGTGATTATGATTTAGTAGCTAATAGTGATTTTGGACTTCCAAACAAATCAAATTGTATACAGACTTATGGTCCCAACTGTGCATATAAGGTGAGAAATTGTTGTATTGTTAACACATTTTTCTGATTTTATAGTAAAGATGGCTAGTATTTTTTCAACTTTAGTGTTATTCCTTCTTGATACAGCACACCACTGTTATCCAGTGTAAAAGATACACTGACACTTCCGTCCCCAACCCTTGTATTGGCTTCACATACAGGTTAGCTTTAATGTGTGTACTGGCTTACAATACCCACAGTGCACTTCACACTGGTGCTGTCATCATTGTCTAAGGATAGAAGTCTCAGTAAACATGAATTTCACATCCAGTGCTACAGTAAATCACTGCTCTTCTGTTGCATAGCAACTTTGATAGGGTTTCATTGATTTTCAGATGTTCACTGTCATCTCTAGCAATACACTGTCATATAAATAACTCCTAGATAACATCTATGTAGTTGCAATATGCAAGTTATACAATTTGTTTTTAAGCTAATTCTTCGCAGAATCTAATTTTAACATCCTGATGTTAAACAGTATAATTTGAGCAAAAGTAATTTGATGCTTGAAGTTTTTTTGACCTGATACTTTTTTTATATTGTATTAATTTTTGAATGAGTACTTTTGCTCAAGTGTTGATTGAAAGTAACAATGATTTTACATAAATAATGTTTTTGATTACCCATCTCTGGTTATATCAATTTTTTTTTACAGAAAAAGTGAATAAATCAGAAGATGTGTATTATTCTGGTAACAATGACCTTAATCTTACAAAGTAAGTTATCCAGTTCTAATTTTATTTAAAAACCATTGCAGTTTAGAGCAGCTAACCAAAAACATTTTCCTTCCTTTAACTTTGAAAACCTCTTAAGGATGTTTGAAGCTTAAAGAAAGTGGTCTATGGGTCCACACAAGTAAATCTTTTGGAACAAGTGTCCATATTTGCTTGATGAGGCCAGGAAAAAAACTTGGGTAAACATTATATATATAACTGCATATTCACAAAACCACACTGTGAAAAGTCAGTGGTTAAAAGTATGTTTTATTTTCTGTTTATATTGCAGTTATACAAGGCAGAGCACTTATTTTAGACAGCATCATTTACTGAAGGTGGACATTTCAAGTTAGCTGAAATTATCTGTTTACATTATTTACATTCAAATACACATGGATGGGCAGAGTAGAAGGTTATAACTGAAATCTTAAGTTTGAATGATTTCGTGCACTTTGAAGATCTGTGGTAGTGAAAAATGGCACACATCCCTGTTTTGCATTAGATCATCTGCTCGTGGGCATATAAGCTTGCGGTGTCTCATGCTGACTGTGAAGTGTAAACTATACATATCAGGAGCACGCAGTAGGCATGGTGTTAAGCATGGGTTTGAAAAGAAACACACCTATGGAGTACCTATGGAGTTTGGAGGCCAGACTGGGTTATAATGTTGAATGTGCGGAAAGGTGTGCATTTCTGGCTGTGGTACCTACTTTTTTTAAGTGGATGTGAGATGTTAGCTGGCCTTATATGGCCACCGGTTTTCTCCAGCACTAGTCTTCCAAGTTTTTTTCCCCCTCTATTCTGCATTATGGCTTGTTCAATGCGCTTTTTATATAATGCATATTTGTTTACATCAGTGGCATGCAACTGTCCCTTATGTAGTTCTGGTATTATTTGTGTTATACATTCTGAGGTAACCTGTTGGTAAGGACAGTATAAAAATGTGATGCTGAATACTTCCAAGACATGCATTGTTGGTCTTTGTACTCTACAGAGCATAAAAGTGCAAATGTACATTAAGAGTTATAGTGTAATCCTTGTACAGTATATAACGCAATGTCTGCATCAAATTAATTTTCATCAACACAGCTAGGCAATAATAGGCAACCTTCCTGATTATAGTAAAAGGGTCAAGAAAAGATAACCAAGTCCGATTAAAGAGTACTTGGAATAAAAATTGTTGGACAAGATTAACAGATACTGATTTTTAATGTAGTCAAATGGTGTAAAAAAATGTTAGGCTCTAGTGCTACCGTTCTGCTGTGCGAGTGTACACATTTACACAATTTGTAGGAGCATAAATAAGTTTACAAGTTCAAATAGCAGCGTAACTGCAGTAGTTACAACAAAAACGTGCAGAAATTCTCTGGCATCACCCTGTTAATTAGTGTTTTCATTATCGTTGTCTTATCTTGTCATTATCTAGTCTATTTCAAGGTAAACATGCTCCAACCATGTCAGCCTTGGTGTGTTCCAAGTTTGAATTTAACTAGTTACTTCAATAAAAAGATTTTCATTAATTTTTTACACCAAAGACTATCAGTTCTTTGTAATGAGTCATTGATTATTTTTAATCATAGAGAATGTGTTAAAGGCCTTGCAGCATTTCCTGAAACACTGGACAGACCCCAACAGAAAGCACTTAAGAACAAAGAAAAAATTAAGGTAGTCTAGCAATTGGCACTGTTTATGCTAATGCAACTTCAATCATAAAAGGGATAAAGCAGAAAACGGGAAAGAAAACAATTCACCGTATTGTCTGTTTAAAGTTTTATAAGTACAACATATACTGAAAAAAATAAATAAAACACCTGAGAAAAACATTTACAAGAGTAATGTTCAGCATGGTTAGATGTAGCTGTTGCAGGTAATGTCACAGACATGGCCATTATGGGGCTCCTGGAGACACACCTGGATGTACACCTGTTAACCTATTCACACAC
The DNA here is from genome assembly GCA_900497675.1 of Arapaima gigas. NCBI lineage: Eukaryota > Metazoa > Chordata > Actinopteri > Osteoglossiformes > Osteoglossidae > Arapaima > Arapaima gigas. Next base: position 436,840 of record UFQX01000023.1, on the reverse strand, counting down.
CAGTGTGGGGTTAACTGATAGTCATATTCTCACTACCTGCAACAATGGCCTAGACTGAGTACAAGTAATTGGCTGTTAAGTCACCTAAGTATGTTTGGAGAGAAACTTGGCTCATCACAGTTAAAGTGCAACTGTAATAAAATGAGTTCCTGTACAGGCCTACTGCAGTGGTGCTGGCTTGGCTGTTCAGAATGGTAGAGAAGGGACTGTTGAGGAAATTTAAGAACTAAGGCCAGAGTTTGACCCACAGCTTTCTGCCCCCGTTTGGCCAGAACAAGGAAAGGAGGAACATGGGATGCTGTAGCTGGAACAGGCACAGCTCTTCAGTGTCTCCACTGGGATCACCTCATTCAGGGACTCCTCCACTTTGAAGATGTTTGGTTGCTCAATTTGTTCATCGCAGATTCTAAAAGTAAAAAAAGAAAATTAACATATAAAGTGAGCAGAATGAAATCAACAGCTGCAAACAAAAGCAGAAATCCAGTCCAGTCACAGTGTAGCTCCTTGACCTCATGCCTTTTGTTTAATCAATAATAGTATGTCACATTCCTCCAATGTCTTAAAGCACTCTTTATGCATTCCCCACCCAAGATAACAAAAGTTGGAAATTACCTTAATGATACCGCTATCATTAGACCATGAATAATTTCTGCAGTGATATAGTATTGGTTTAATGGTCAGAGGTCAGGAAATACAAACTTTATTACATGCTGCAAGAGAAGGCTTCCAGTATATTTACTGAACATATATTAAATGCATTGACAGATATAGCTGAAGGCTGAAATATGGCCATTACACATTTAAATCAGCCAAAAATGTAGATAAGCATGCATACTGAAATACGTGCAGGCTAATCTATGATCAGGTGATTCTTCTTTGTTTTTTTTTTTTAAAAAAACTATGCACTGTAACTATGTGGTGCACTGTATTTTTTTCTAAACCAAAAGATTATGCACATTTAGAAATCTGGGTTTTTATTTGTATCCAAATCATAGTGGGGCTGCAAATATGCTGAAAAATAATAAAGAAAGTTGGTATGGAGGCTTTCCCAGCAAAAAAAGGAAAAATAAATAAAATACCAGTGCAAAGGGTGAACATTAAACACTTTGTTGTATATGATGAATAGGTCAATTTTTCAAATCACCATCAGATTAATTGGTTACAATTGCCACAATCCTGGGGTTAAAATAATTGTGTTCCCATATTGAGCAACAGAAGCTGACAATCTATAATCTGACGGTCAGTGATCTGATAATCTATAATACTGCACACACATATGCAGGAAATGGATGCTAAAGTACTTAGTGACAATTAACTGCAGAATAATGTTTGCCGTATCATAGTGTTAATGGATACAACAAGCACCTTGTTACGTGTCTGTGTTGCTCCTGTTTGGCGGTTGTTTTTCTGTTTTTCCCCTGTCTCTCTTCTGTTCTGTCACAGGTGGTTTACTCCATCCGTCAATCATCAACAATCAACCTATCGGAATGTGCCAACCGATGACCTGGGGGCGGGCTTTCCCCTTGATAAGCAGCACCACGACACCCCCCCAAAGCTAGCTTTTTGGCTCACTCGTTTGATTGCTGTTTGCTACGTATATTTGGCTTTGTTATATTGTTACGTGTGACTTTGTTTTGGCTTAAGGATTCTGGTTTTGGATAGTGGATTTGATCTAGTCAACTGTGTAAATAGTCACGCACTTGATGTCACATTGTTCACTGGGTTGTTGGCTTGGATTGAGAACAGGGTAGTATGTGTGCGCACCTACATTGAACTTCACGTAGGGTCGTACGTACTGTTTAGACACATTAGGTAAGTGGGCGGGTGCCAACCCCTGTATTTTCTGCGCTAGTTTAGACTAGCCTAGTTAGGTAGATATTTATTTTGTTTCACTATGTTAGGAATAGGTAAGATACTGAAAATACAGATCAGGTTAGTGGAAACTTTTGTTTGTTTGCTTAGGCACCGTCCAAGTTCTCTATCCTGGTTAGCACCTTTGTTTGTATACACTTGTATATTGTATCATACACTGAACGAATTATAAACCACCTATTTCACTATTTTTGTGTGGGCTGCTTGTTGTTTATGCTCCCACTCCACCGCCCTACACAGGAGTCGGTAGTGGGGGCGTAACACACCTGTTTAATTACTCAGACTCCTGATCTAGATTAACAACCAAGAATGAAAATTTAGATCAATTTTTCTTTAAGAAATCAGGAATCTAAAATATACAATGTATTAGTGGAAGAAAAAACAGCACCCCTACTTCAGAATCTGCTGTAAATACAACAATTCCTCCCTTTAGAACACTAAAACTGTAAAACTTAAAACTAAAGGTTACATGATGTGGAAATTAGCCATGCCATGCTGGAGTATAACAGGATCAAATACATGTAGCTTTAACTGAATGTGAAAAACAGCCATGCTTTCGTTCCAGAACACACAGAGCAGGAGCAATCCAACACAGTAAGCACACAACCTCTGCATATTCTCCATGTTTCTCTTTGTGTTTTGCTACCAAACTGAAATAAGAAAATGAACATGCACTCAAGCAAAGTTAAAGTTTCCCTGAACCAGGTAGAAAAAGGAAAAGAGGAGAAAATACTTGTGCTAAAGCTTGAAGTGTAAAAGATGTGAAGCAACAGGCTTGAATGACAACTCTCTCAGAAATGATGGTAACGGCAGCTGACCACTCTACAGTTTCTACTGTACTGCACAATAATATATAGCTTTATATACTACTAAAAAAAAAGTAATCCTATTTAATAAGCAGTTTATGATTAGTTAAGAACCATACATCATAGTTGAGGAGCATAACAGTGTTCTTTGTACGGTAAGTGAACAGTCATTCAGGCAGTCTGGGCCAAACAAACAGGTGAAGAAAGGAAACAAAACAAAAACTAAACAGGAACCAGAGAGACATTACTGGCATTTGTAGAACTTGAATCAATGAAATTTGTCAGCAATCACTCACAAATTCTGGAAAAGAGGCAGAGTTGTTATTAAAGCCTTTGAGATACAAAACGCCCAGTCAGCGTACTATAGATGAACAGTGACAGGGGTATGGAGCTCACAGACAGCTGTCATACCAATGAAGGTCAAGTAGTTGTTACAGTTATATAGGACAGTCCACAAGCAAGGGAAAAAAGTGTGTTATGTCTCTAATATTAAGCTAATATTGTTGTTTAGGCTATTGCAGCACTCTTAGTAAATCTTGCCAGTTTTTGCTGTGCACTTTACTACTGCCTATACTAATTTTTTTGATTATGGCAAAACTGACTTTGCAAATTATATTTCTCAGGCAAAAGATAATACTAAAGTGCTAATGCAATACTATGTGTAAAACAAAATATATTGATATTGACAACATCAGTGTTTTATACCTGTCATAAATGAGTCCATCAATCCCATGCTCTCGCAGCTTCCTTCTGTTTTCGTGGTCATTGTTGTCATCTCCCCAGCAGAAGACTACCAGGCCCTTTGACTGGGCCACTTGAATTGAGTCCATGTTCTTCAACAGGTCCTCTGTGTGAGCACATATTCCCTTTTTGGGGGGGGGGGGGGGTTTTT